>JAULKM010072911.1:0-27869 GCA_032355605.1 Rubia tinctorum
CATACTAATTAACAAAAGCAATTCAAACATAAAATCAAAGTAGAACAAAGATGAAAAGAGTGGAAATCTAGGGTTTTTCGCAGAGAAAGTCGGGGAGAAAGAGTTGAGGAAGAAGAGAAAAAGTGTTGAGTATTTATAGTACAAAAATCCCAAAAAGTAAGTCTGGGCAGGTGGCTGTCACGACTCGTGACACATCCGTCGCGTCTCGCGACGAATCCGTCGTGACTCGCGACGACCAGATTGACCTGCCCTCAAATGACTTAACTTTTTGGTCTTCATGTAGTCTTCTCTTCTTCCTTTCTCCAGGTCTTCAAAAGTCTTCAAAATGGAGTCTTCAAGGTCTTCAAATCTTTGATAATTACCTTGTCTCACATAATTCTTATTATAAGTGACAAAAGCGATAAAGTCGCTCTCAACTCTAATAATAGAAATCCAAGGTAAAATAGAGTCTTCAAAGCATAAAAGTCTACTAAAATGAGTACAAAAAATCCTAAAATCACCATATAAAATGGACACGTCAGGGCACGACATGGAGGAGCGTTTGACGAGCTCGCCGGAGAAGTAGAAACGCCAATGGAAACTGGTGGTTTTGCTATAGAAAATGGAGGCAGCAGCGATGAAAATCCAACGGAAACCGAGGGGAAACTAGCGGACAGGGAATATCCGCGAAATCCAACGAAAACCGGCAATATTCCGGCGTCTGATGGTAGTAGCCGGCGTCAGGTGGCGGTTTTCAATCGTTTGCTGGAAAAAAAATTGAAAATGAAAATTTTGGATATTTTTGTGATATATATAGTATTTTGATAATCACACAATTGGTCCCTAAATATATTAACTTATTATTTAAAAATACCAACCAAAATAAAATTTCTTATAATTGCATAATAAATTCTGACATAAAGTTTAGTTCATATAAACAATACTTCGTGTTAAAAAGATGCTTAAAAACTAGTACGAAAAGGGCATTTGAAAACGTGAAAGATCAATTGCAAGTGGAACATTCCGATAGGACCATTTTTGGTTAGAAAATTTAATATGGTGTTGACAAAACATTGGGTGGGCATATATTATACAACAAAGTGGAGCCGCCGCCTCTTTAATTATTGTGGCCACGCCACGAATAAACAGATTTTTAGGAGAAAAAGGCAAAATCTCATGTCATCAAGATCATTAGAGCCTATGGTGGGTGTCGGTTCGATTAAATCGATTTTTAGTTTATTCAATTTAGGTTATTCAATTTTATTCCTAAAAAGTTTAAAATCAAATTTGAATCAAATTTGGAATTCGGTTTCGGTTTGAAATCGAATTCAACCCGAATAAACTGAATTGACTGTAAGTTTTTGAAAATAATTACTAAAATCGAATAATTTAATTTAAAATAAAATAAAAATATATAATCTAATGTCTACATCATCATAATCAAGTTTTCAAAATAAAAATCCAACAACTACAATACAAATTCAACAATAACAATTTTAGCATTATATTTAAGATTAAAGAAAAATAATTCGTTTGAATATTCATATTCAAAACTTTCACATTCTTCAAGTTTTCAATCACTTCACAAATTTACTTAGGGTAACTTGTGATATTTACTTATTACCCCAAACTTATTTAGACTTTAGAGTTTGAGATAATTTTTTAAATATAAAGATTCGTCTTTCAACTTAAATTTAATTATAAATTTAATTTTTTGTTTTAAAATTTAATTATTATATATATTTATTTAATTAATTACAATTCGGCATTTTGTTCGGGTTTCAGTTTGAGTTTTAATATCCAAAATCCATCCAAAAACCACATTCAAAATTCAATTTATTCAATTTGGATATCTGAAAACCGTGTATTAAATTTGGTTTGGATAATTTGATTTTAAATTTGATTTTTGGTTTCGGTTTTTTTGCCCACTCCTATCAGAGCCGTCTCAAATATTAGGTGGCCCTTTTACAAAAAAAAAAGCCCTCTAGAAGATAATATATATGTATATATGCAAATAATTTTGTATTAATCATTAAATATCAAACATTTATTCAAATACAATGTAATTTTAATATACTATTGAAAATTTATTTGAAAAGTGCTACTCTTCATAATTTATTTTCTTCAACAAATCATTCTCGATTGCTATCAATGTCCATTTAGTCTTTCTTGTAAAATTGTTGAGCGCAAATAAGACGTCAACCATTTCAATTTTGAAAAACTTCTTTCGGTAGAAGCAACAATCACAGGAGTAGTTAACATAATTATCTACTCCTTCGTCCCATAGAAAATTTTCTACTTTTTTTTCGTTCGTCCCATTAAAAACTTCATATTTTGACTCATTCCTTTTTTCACACAATTTAGGCTATGTTTGGCAGATTTTATAAACTGCTTTACTTATAAGCAAAACACTTTTTAGTGTTTGGTAAAGTACAAAAAAACATGTTATTTTGAAAGTATAAGCTATTTTTTGAGGAAAAGCAAAAGCTGATCTCTCTATACTTTCAAAATAAGTCAGATTTGCTTATAAGTACAGCTCTCTCAAACAGAGCCTTAGTGATTTCAATTTTTCCATGACCTACAGGAAACCAAAAAGTAGCCTCAGTCCCCTCTTTCTAATTAGCGGACTCAGTATTCTTAAATAGGCGTGTAAAAAGTTGATATGCAATTTTCTATGAGACGAAAGGAGTATGCAATAAGAGAATTAGGAAAACATTCCACAAGTTTTAAAATTTTCAATTCAAAAGTTTTAAAATATCAACAACTCCCATTTTTTCACTGGGAAAGAATTCTCTAACTAGTTTTAACTCCATAAACAATTCATTACCATAATATCATATTGTTCCATATTTTTAAGAGATGTTTCAAAATTATTACAAAAAGACTTTAGATGATGATCATCTATCGAGTGTAACTTATCAAGCGTAAATAAGAAATCAAACACATTATCATGTTGTTGATATTTTTCAAATCTGGAAGTAAGTGAAACAGTTGCTTGATCAATAATATATAAGAAATATTTCACTCCAAATGATTCTTCCGAAGTTTATGAAAGAACAACGAATGCATCAACAAGATTCTCATCAAAAATTTCATGTCTCTTAGAAATTATGGGATCGATATCTAAATCAACTGCAATTTTTTAGTTGTATCTAAAACATCAGAATAAGAAATTAATTTATCTAACTGCAATTTCTCTATATTTCTCAAAATAAGAAATCAATCTCTTAATTTTTGTAATAGCATCGTCAATAAGCATATCTTTTGATTGCAAATGTTTACTGACCAAATTAACGGATTACAATATATCATACCAAATAATTATTGCCATAAGAAACTTAAAATTACCAATCTCATTGGATGCCAAGAATTTAGCTTCACTTCTTATTTTAGAATCATTATTATCATCACTTACTTGTAGTAAAACTTCTCTAAATTCAACAATTTGAAATGTGTAGTTTTCACACTCTCAATACGGCTCCCCAACGTGTGGATGATAATGATTTAAGGGTGAAGTCTTTTAAATTTTCTTTCAAATTATTCTATCTTTTAGTAAAGTTTGCAAAAATTGTATGAATGTGTTGGGTAACTTAATCGGTCTGGAAAAAGGAAAGAAAGGAGGCATTCTCTATTTATTTTTAAAATTTTTATTTATAAAATACAACCCTATTAAAGGGATTTTTAAAATTGGACCATAAATTCTTTGGAGGCCATGCTCGATTGCTCACCTTGCACATACTATTAAATGACCCTGAATATCATTTTGACATTACAGATTAGTAAACAGATAAATCATAATGTTCCGAGGAATAATCACTTCGTGGTCAAGTTTTATTGGCTACAATAAACTCTTTTACATTAGGAAAATTTTACATTGCTAATGTCACTATTCGAATCCATAACTATTAAAGTAATTAATCATACACTTAACCACTTGAACAATCACGTAGCAAATAAAAATATTTTGTTTCACGTAGCTGTTGTGGTTTCTTACAAGAAATAAATATTTAGTTACTATTTTTATAAACAGGTCGAATAACCAATAAACACCCATTAATTTTTTTAAACAAACTAAAAATCGTTAAGCATGTACGCTATAGAAAACCCAATCCTTTACTGGATGAAATTCTTGTATAATTTATATGATCTTATTGCATTGAGATATGACAATGTCTAATATCAGTTTCAATATTGTTGTCAATAGCTGTAAACTTTCCATTCTTGTGGGAAAATAGAGAAGTTATGCAGGTCTTTCTTGTGGGGAAAGGGAACAGAGGTAAAATTGTTTGCACTAGCAGTCTGGGACACACCCGGGTTGATCTACGCCTATGCAAGTTGGGGCAATTGCCCCACCTTTTTTTAAAAAAAAAATTATTATTTTAAATATTATTAATTAATGTATGAAAAAGGTTATTTTTAAATATTTTTAATTAATATATGATTTTTTATGACAGTCTTTATCATAAAAATCCGAGTTTAGTGCATCCTTAGTAGAGGGTGCATGTCTTGAACTCTGACCAACTTCATTTTTAACATTCTTCTTCTTCTTAGGTTGAGCTGATTCTGAAGCTGACGCATTTACCTTCCTTTTTGGTATCCTTGGGAGAGTTTGAACAAACTCATCCAAAACTTTATCACTAGAATACATCATGGTTTCCTCCGGAACTCCCTGTGTTGGAACATCAGTTCCAACCTCAATTTCTTCTCCAGTCTGTTCCCGTGTTGGAACATCATCAACTTCATCATTTTTTATTCCTGATGTTGGAGCTTTATCAAGTCATGTATCAGCAGCTTCAACATTTTCTCCCCCTATCTCCATCTCTAGGGTCAACACATGTTCATCTCCATGTTCAATAGGCTGATCTTCTTCTGGTGTTGAAACATGATCAATTTCACCACCTATGTCATAGCCCTTATCATTCACTGATGTTTGAACATTAGTTACACCAGCTCCACCAGTTTCATCAATCTCCATATGAACAATTTCTCCCCTTGTTTCAACATTGTCATCCATAATCTCAATAACTAGTGGGGGAATGTTGCTAAGTCTCTCATTCTCCTTGAGTAACTTCGAATCAAATATTTGAATATCCTTGTAATCAGAGAACTTCACCGTGCTAAACCTGATAGGCCATTATTCCATCTTTCTTAGTCCCATCTTTACCCTTATACTTCATAAAGGCCACCTCTGACAGTCTTGGGTTCAGATACTCCATCTACAGAATGCCCACGATAATTACTTTAAGCAAATGACATAAATCATTCCCATTTAACTTCCCATCCAAATATTTATAAGGTTTTAAATCTACCACCTTATCATACTTCAGATACAATTCTATGCAATCATCAAAAGATTTGAACCACTGACCATTGAAAGTAAATGATTTTTTTATATACAACTTAAATAATGATAAGGGAGTGTGCTCTGGCCGTAATGGGAAACCACTTCTACCCCTGGTTCTCGAATATCATCACAAGGTTCCAGCATATAGCTCTCAGTGAGATTGAACTCCTTTTCAGCCTCGCCAAACAGTTTCTTGAAATCGTTGCTCTTCTCCATGTTGAGTTTGGTAGCTGACCTTGGATAAACTGAGTGTTGGGAGAATCCTTAAACTTTGAGACTTCTGACCTTCTTCAAGAGCCTCACCTTTAGGGTTTTAATCACAAAAGATACGAATACAGAATCCCCACAATTTTAAAAATATGGCAACAATTTTGGGAGAGTAGTTGTGGGAATAAGGTACGGAGAGAAGGAAGATGGAAAGGTAAAATTTTGAAAATATTTTCCTTTTTCTTGATAACCGCACCCACACTTTTTTCTCTTTCAAAGGTCATGATCACTTCTTTTCACCTTCCAGCCTTCATATCAAATCAAGTCTCCAAAGATATTAAGTTTCCGAATTCCAACATGCACACTTCTTCCATTCTTTTTTGTTCTTTTTATGCTTTCTATTTTTTGAGTGTTTTTATGAATTTATATACACAAACAAACATTACTAATACTAAAGTAAGGATAAAAGAAATACCTCTAACACGACATGCACCTAAGTATTTTATGAGGAGGTTAAAAGTTGCAGTGTCCAATGGTTTAGTAATAATTTATGCATACTGCTTCGATGTTGGAACATAATTAACCAAGCACAGCTTCCTTCCTTTCAACCAGATCTCTAATAAAATGATGTCTTACATCAATGTGCTTCATTCGAGAATGTTTTACTAGATTTTTAGATATATCAATTGCACTTTTGTTGTCACATAACACTTTTAGAGGCCCTTATTGAATTCATAATCATTCAACGTTTGTTTCATCCGTAGTAATTGTGCACAACAACTTCCAGCAGCAAGATACTCAGGTTTAGCAGTTGATAAGGAGATCAAATTTTGTTTCTTATTATACCAAGATACCAAATTCGTACCAATAAAGAAACATCAACCAGTGGTGCTTTACAATCATCTGTGTTACCATCCCAATCAGAATCATGCTAACCAATCTGATGAGAGTCTTGATTTTTAGAATACCATATTCCATACTCAGAAGTCCCACTAACACATCGAATTTTCCTTTTGACTGCAGTCAAGTGAGATTCCTTAGAGTTAGCCTGAAATCTTGCACATAATCATATGCTGAAACATATATCTGGTCGAATTGTTGTCAGATACAATAGACTCCCTATCATAATCCTGTATAATTTCTGACCAACTCCAACTCCTTTCTCATTATTCACCAATTTTTCAGTAGCACCCATTGGTGTTCATACAACTCTAGAATTACTCAGTCCAAACCTCTTCACCAAATTCAAGGCATACTTACTTTGATTTATAAACATACCTCTATTTTATTGTATCACATGAAGTCCTAGAAAATATGTGAGTTCTCCAGCCATACTCATTTCAAATTCAACTTGCATCAAAGTTACAAAATCATGTACCATAGATGGTGAAGTAGAGTCAAACACAATATCATTAGCATAAATTTGAGCAATCAAAATATTTGATGATTTTTTAAAAACAAATAAAGTGTGATCTACTCCCCCTCGACGATAACTTTTCTAGATGACAAAGTTAGTGAGTCTTTCATACCACACCCTTGGTACTTGTTGAAATCCATATAATGCCTTCTTGAGTCGATACACGTGATGTGGATAGTGAGGATCCTTGAATCCTTTAGGTTGTTCCACATACTCTTCTTCGTTAACCACGACATTCATAAAAGAACTTTTGACATCTATCTGGTACATCATAAAGTTCTTAGTACAAGCAATATCAAGTAAAATCCAAATAGATTCAAACCTGGCAACCGGTGCAAATGTCTCATCAAATCAACTCCATCAACCTGAGTTTACCTCTAAGCAACCAGCCTTGCTTTATTCTGAGTAATATGGTCATCAGCATCAAATTTGTTCTCGAAAATCCACTTAGTACCAATAACATTTACACCTTTAGGACGAGGAGTGAGATACCATACATCATTGCGTTCAAATTGCCCAAGTTCTTTTTCATATATGCAATCCAATATTCATCAAGTAGAGCTTCCTTGTAATTTTTTGGTTCAATCAGAGATGTTGCATTGTAATCCCACAAGTTATCTTTAGTTTACCCGGGGAATTGTACGAGTTCTCTTGATGCTAGGTTTATGTTGAACCTGTGTTGGAGCATGAGATGGTAAAGTAGGAGTTTATGTTCGAACATGATTGACTTCTTCAAGTTCAGCAGGATTTTCTGATTACTCTGATGTTCCAACATCTATTGGTTGGTCAGTTTGACAGTTCCGTGTTTGAACATGGTCTGAACCTGGTTCATCTTCTCCTTCACATGATACATGTTTATCATCATAATCATCTATGATGACATTAATAGAATCCATAGAGTATTCGTACGGAGACTGTACACTCTATAAGTATGGTTGTTCACGGAATATCAAAGAAAAATTCCAACATCACTGCAATAGTCAAATTTAGCCAGTTGATCTCTATCTCTGAGAATATAAAACTTGCTTCCAAACACATAAAAATATGAGACATTTGGTTTCCTGCCCTTCCAAATTTCGTACGATGAAACTCGATTTATAGTGTAGAAAGCTGTATTTATGGCTTCCGCCCACCATTTCTTATGAGTTCTTTTCTCAGAAAGCATGACGCGAGAAATGTCCTGTAAAGTCTTATTCTTTCTTTCCACAATGTCATTCCACTGAGGAATGATTGGTGCAAAAAATTCGCTCTGAATGTTGAGTTCATCATAGAAATCACTAAACTGAGAGTACTTGAATTCACTGCCATGATCACTATGAATTTATGATCACTAAACTGAGAGTTCTCGAATTCACTGCTATGATCACTATGAATTCTGATAATCTTTCAAACCAGACTTCCTTTCTCCATTTGCAATTTGATCACTAAACTTCTGAAGAGTTCCACAGTATCATATTTTTCTTTAAGAAAAGCCGCCCAGGTGTATCTTGAAAAATCGTTAAAGCACACAAATATATACATTTTTCCACTTACACTGGGTGTATTTTTTGGACCTATCAAATCCATATGTAGTAATTCAAGTGTTCTCGAGGTGGTAATATACTGAATTGATGATTGAGGTGATGGAATATGTTTACCTTTTTGACATGGTCCACACACGATTCCCTTTTTGTTAGTGAGTGTAGTAATACCTTGTACTGCTTTCAAGTTGGCAATTATCACCAGAGTTTTATAGTTGATGTGTCCAAGCTTCCGGTGCCATGTGGTTCCTTCATCTTGTTTAGAGCTTAGACATTTTACCTCTTATTCCAACAAGTAACAGTAATATGAAGACCGAATTCCAGAGAGAACATTATCTTTACCATGTTTCACTGTGAATTTATCTTTATGAAACTTCATAGTCATATTTTCATCACACAATTAACTGATACTCACCATATTAGCTTTCAAGTTTTCTACAAGTATAGCACTTGTAAAGATAGGGAATCCCTCGATCTGCAGTTAACCCTATATAACTAATCGACTCTTCTTTACATTACCAAACGTAACAAATCCACCATCGTATGGTTTGATCTTTGTTAAATACTCTTGAGTTCCAGTCATATGTGGAGACCACCCACTATCAGAGTACCACGAGTCTTTAGAATGTGCAATAAGAGAAGTGTGAGCAAAAAGACAAGTATTAGTGTGCTTAGGAACCCATACCTATATGACTATCTTTGATCGTTGGACATCGTCTATGTTGAAACATGAAGATAGTTGTCATCCATTCATAATGTCTCTAAGTAGTCAAAAATATTGATCCTGTATATGGCCTTGATAGGTTTAGTATTTGCAAATAAGAGGTTTGTGTCTCCATGTTTTGATCACTTTTCTCTTCATGTCTTGAACCTCTAATTTGAAGTCTATAGTGCTTCTCAATGGCTTATCATAACCTATACCTTGTCGATTTCCAAAGTTCTTTCCCAGAGTCAAAATATTATCTAGTTTCACCTTTCCAATGTTCACCTCGATAATTGTTGCCTCAGCCATCTCAACTCTCTCAGTTGTTGAACTTAGATTCAAGTTCAACTGCTCTATCTCTTCTCTGAGTTTTAAAACTAGAATCAACAACTCGTTTTCCTTCTCAGCTAGTTGGTTTTTCTCCGTTTTCAAAGCTTTATTTGTTTCAACAACTTTCAACCACATCTCATACATGTTTTCATGCATTGTAGATATATTCATCACTCACAACTGACCTCCGTCACCACTAGATGATTTGTCAAAACTTGAATTTTCTGTGTTGGAACATACAACCTTGTTTCTCTTTTCCTTGTTGGAACATGCATCATCAATTTCTGATACATCATGAATTTTGGCTCCAAATGCTACATAGTTGCGGGTAAGTTCCTCTTCATCTTTTGCCTCTTATTCATCTTCACTCCATGAAGTTACATATGATTTCCTTACTTCTTTGGAGTATTAGCACATTCAGTATGGATGTGTCTATGCCCGTCACATTCTCTACATTGAATCTTTCCTGGCGGCTTATTTCACCACTCTGATTTCTTGAGAACTACCGATTGGTTTATTCCATTCGCGTTCTACTATTATTACCAAGGTCTTGTGTTTGAGGTATATTACTGCCGAATTTGTCTTGTGATTTTTTATTCACCCTTTCTTCAACATTTTTGAGAAATACTTAGTGATGAATGCAAGTTTTTCAATACCATCACACCTATCAACTTCATGAATGGTTCTTGATGATGATATTTGAAAGCCAACTCCTTTTACGCTTTCTTCATGGGCTATTTCAACGTCATCTCATAGGCTTGAAGTGATCCCATTAGTTCATCTAAAGTCATTGTGACAACATCTCTTGCCTTTTCTATTGTCAAAACTTTCATAAAAATATTTGAGGGAGGGATCTCAAAGTCTTTTTCACCAGTTTGGATTTCTTGTAAATTTTGCCAAGTTGATACGCCATATTGGAGATGTTTCTTAGTTTTCCATTAAACACGAAAATAGTGTCATCCTCCTCCATCTTCAATTCTTCAAACTTTGAGGCCAACATTTGTAGTTTAGATTCACTTACACGACTTGTTCCTTCATGTACTGTCTACAAAATATCTCATGTTTTCTTTGCCTGATGACATGTAGAGATGAGTTTAAACTTATTTTCATCCACTATTGTGAGGATAGCATTTAATTCTTTGGAATTTTCCATTGTTATCTTCAGTTCATCAGCTGTCCACGATGACTTTGCTTTGAGTTTAGGTTCACCTTTTTTTTGAACTGGTCCCCATTTTCGTAGTGCTCTTAGTTAGTGGATTCCATTCTGATTCAACACAATGACATGCCAGTTCATCCAGTGAGTTAATGAATACTCTCATGCGTGCCTTCCAATAGTTTTAGTTTGTTCCTTCCAGCAGGGGTGGCCGAGACACAAAAGCTCCTTCTTTGGTTTTCATGGTGAAACCGGATCACACTTTCCTTGCACAACCAAGGTAAGAATAAGTGATTTACCTCTGATACCAAATGTAATTTGGTTTTACCTAATTTATTCAATAATTGCTAACATGTTCCAACATAACTAACCAAGTATGTAATAAATTAAAGTATGAACACACAAGATTTGGTTAATCAGTCCAGTGAAAATCACATATACTGCGGGACCTGACCCAATTCAGAATAAATCCATTAATCATAAAGATACATTACAAATTACACCATAAAATTATACTTATTTTATCTAATTATAACACGTGGATTTTGTAAGCTCCCCTTGCTACCGATCCGCCTTAATCAAACTTCCTCTGACCTCAAAATTCGTCGACGTTGGATCTCCTGCGCCTCAAAATTAAGGTATACGATTCTGAGCTCGATCTATAGGTTATGATCATGTTGGAACACAGAAAAAAATCTTGAGCATTTCTCGAAGAATATGAAAATCTTGAAGCATATTTTCTTCAATTAAAAGCGTTAGTTGCTCAGCCAAATTGTCTTCTATTTTAACGAGTTGCACACATCAATTTTTGTGCAAGAATAATTCATTCTCCATCTCAAAGTCTGATTACAATCAAGTCCCTTGGAGATAGGAATTATCAAATCTAATCCCTTATATAAAGGAATTAAAATATATTCCATCCAATCAACTCAAATCCTTAGCAAAAAAGATATTATCAAATCAATTCCAATTTCCATAATTCCAATCCAAACACACAAATATAAGAATTGATGTATTTTTCAATCACAACTCATGGATGGAAATATGGCATCTCGGATTTCGTCTTCAATTTTCTTGTATCACCCAAATTTCCTTCTTTGATGTTTCAACATATACTATATCATATTGCATAATTTTCACAAATTGTCAATTTACTAAATATAGATTTTACATACACTACTAGAAAACAGGTACATAGACACCAATATTTATTTTTGGCAGGGCAATACCGGTGCTATAGATAACATATGCACCGGTAAGGGGACAATAAACCAAAATTCCGGTGCTTATGAATAAATCCAGCACCGGTTCTTAAATTACCGGTGCCAGATGCCTAAGAAGAAAATGTGTTTGGTGGGTCATTTTTCAAGCTCCAGTATAAGGATAAATGACATATACCGGTGCTATTATCGATGCATATGAAAGGGTAACACAATTTTGGGCCATAGTGTAATTTTCCAAGACTGTGTAGAAGTGATCAATGTTGACTGTAGAGACCCTTTCATTCACCAATACATGCCAAATCTTAAAAATTTGCAATCGTATATTATTGAACTGCATTTTGGTGTCGCCAATTTTGTGATTTGACAACTCCAACTTTCTTGTAGGGGTATAGGTACAAAAATTAAAAACTTTACTCGTAACTCGAAATTCAAATCCGCTCGAACGTGATGGTACCCTATACACCCCCATTGTATTTTCCAAGTCCGTCGAGAATATTTATCAACAATCCGACACAAGAACTTATCCGCAATCCTTTCCGATTTCCCTTTCTCACTTCTAAGTAATCAATTCTAAATTATTATAGAACATGTACTAGCGCTTTCCAACATGTCGTCAAAAAATTCATTTATTTAATATTTCTATATTTTGGCAGGAATAACAAAAATCATATATTTTGGAGCAATTGATAATAGGGTAATACAATTTTGGGTCACAGTGTAATTTTCCAAGATTGTGTATAAGTAATCAATTTTGACTTTAGAGGCCCTTTTGTTCACCTATACATACCCAAATCGCAATTTTTCAATCGTATATTATTGAATTGCATTTTAGTTTTGCCAATTTCGTGATTCGACAACTCCAACTTTCTTGGAGGGACCAAAGTATAAAAAGTAAAAACTTTACTCGTAACTCCAAATTGAAATCCGCTCGAACATGATGCTATCCTATACACCCCATTGTATTTTCCAAGTCCGTAACAGAAATTTATCAATAATCGGGCACAATAACTTGTCCGTAACTATTTACGATTTTCCTTTCTTACTTCTAAGTAATCAACTCTAAGCCACTCTAAAACATGTACTAGCGCTTTCCAATATTTCACCAAAAATAATTTATTTTCTATATCTATATTTATGCAAGAATAACAAAACCATGTATTTTTAAGAGTAGGATAATGTCGTAACAAATTTTTGGGCCATAGGATAATTTTTGATAAATATGTTAGAGGCGTTTCCGTTCACCCATTGTAGCCCAAATTTTGAACACAGTATAGTCTCTTATTTAACTGTGTATTGGTATCTTCAATATTGTGATTCGTCGCCTCCAAGTTATGGCGGGAAAATGAATTTTCCAAAATATCATACAAAATTTTGGAGGGATTGATTCAAATTTTAAAATATTGGAGTTAGCACCGGTATTTGTTACATAGGCACCGTTATTTGTACCGGTGCTAGGTACGCAAAAAAATATCACGGGTTTGCTCTCAGGTTCCTAAAAGCAAGAAAAAAAGTCATTTAAAGCAGCGCTAAGCAACTGTTTTTCATATACATATGCACCGGTATTGTCCAATTTCTACCGGTGCTAGGTACTTAGAAAAAATCTCGTGGGTTTTCTCTCAGGTTCTGAAAAGAAATTAAAAATGGCCATTTAAAGCAGCCCTAAGCAGCTGCTTTTCATATACAAATGCACCGGTATTGTCCAATTTATACCGGTTAGGTTTCATCTGAACTAGTCATTTCTTTTGTTTATTTAATCTCAACCATTAAAACTTATTACTATATATATAATTTGAAATCATAATTCTATTCCCACCTCATCATTCCTCCCACCCTTCACCACCGTACACTCTCTCTGCCTCCACCACCATGCCCTTGACGACCTCCATCTCTACCCACCCTTAGCGACCTCTACCCCCGACGACCTCCACCCTCTTCGTCCCT
Organism: Rubia tinctorum; assembly: GCA_032355605.1. Classification (NCBI taxonomy): domain Eukaryota; kingdom Viridiplantae; phylum Streptophyta; class Magnoliopsida; order Gentianales; family Rubiaceae; genus Rubia; species Rubia tinctorum. Next base: position 13,818 of record JAULKM010072911.1, read on the forward strand.
ACCCATCATGGAAATAGTTGACGATGCCTCATCACCACCGAAACTGAACCCTCTGCCACGACACTTGATTTCGCGAATAAATTTAAAACTCTCAAATTGAAGGTTCCATCCTGTCGTAGGTTGATTAAGTTGTGCAGCGGGGTTTGCTCGCTCGGAGAATGATCGAGGACACCGTAAATGAAGACATCAACATCACCAAATACCGAGTGGACCGCATTCTCATCACTTTCTCTGCTCATTTCAATCAAACTCCGGTGAGCTGTGATTTTTTCTTTTTATTCTGATGGATTTTTTGATTTCCTGTTTAGGGATTTGTTGAGATTAAGTTAGAAATTGTTTCATTGCAATGTGGTTGTAGAATGTGAAATAAGAGTTTGATAAGGGAGTATTTTAAGAAGATGACACTACTTATTACAAGGTACGGCAGATTCATATCATGTTCTTGGAGATCTAATTAGGATAATTTGAGCTTTGCATTTTCCTACTTGGTTAATTAATTTGTTTAGGGTTTATGTTTGGAACATTTGCTTTGCTTTATGCTCTTATGCATTGGTTGTTCTTTTCATTTTCTTCATTAATACACTTGAATTTGATCCAATAATTCATAAGGCCATATTAGAGTGTGGTGAAGAGTCAAGTGATGTTGAAGCAGGAGTTGCGTCATCCATTACCAAAATTCTCCTCTTCGGCAAGAGAAAAACTCCCACAGATTTATGTTTTTATTGTGTTGTGATACCCTTGTGCATGATCCCTTCAAAAATTAGATTTACTTAGGTGTTGAGAAATTAGAGAAGACCTGGTTCAAATTTGGGATTATTGGTTGCTAAATGGCATTTATGTATAAATAAAGTGTTTTTTTGTTGCAATTTTCAGAGCTGTTGCGGGAGAATAAGCGCATGCTGGATCGATCATATAGGTATAGTACCGGTGTCTATAACTTTCCATATTACACTGCTATACTTACGCACCGGTATTTCAGAGGGCCAAAATATCGATGCAAATGGAGTGTTTTACCAGTGCTATTGCCCCTGTCCTGCAGAAGTGATAAAGTATTTTTAAAATTATAGAAAGTTTGTTTAAATAAAATAGAAATAAACATCAAATCACCTCATTAATTATATTAATTATAAAATGATCTATCTAATGGCTAGTCAAATTTAAACAAGACTTTGTGATTTTATTTTCTTTTTCTCTACATACTGTTTAATATTCACTGTATGCTATTCAACCCATCTATTTACCAGATAACAATTCTTTTAGTTTTTTATGTGAAATATTTACATTTTTATTTCATTTGCTATGTTTTGAATATGGGATTCAGTATAATCTATAGTACCTTTTATTTTTAAGAATGTACTTCTCAACTTTTTTAACATTATACACCAAAATTATTATTATATTTTTAAATTAAAAATTGTATTACTTTTAAGTTGAAAAATAATAATACAATATCTACGTTAGAACTCATGGAATAAATGCATGTCACTTATCGGATTTTTTAAAATATAACATGTCTTTACTTTTAGATATAATTTTTTTCTTATATCTTTATAAATTAATAATTTATTCATTACTTGAAAAATAATCTACATTTTAGTTTTAATCATTCTTTTTCAAAACGTGATAATTACTTGAAGTATATATAATTTTTGTAATTTCATATTTATTAAATGAAACATTTGTTTAAATTAGTATAAAATGAAAAATATTATCTAGGAAATTAAAGTTAATTTATTTAGATTTTTATAACTAATATATAGATATAAATAGTGAGTTGGAAATAAGTGAAAATAGTATAACAAGTCAAAGATGATGTGGACGTGATTGAATGGTTGTGAAATTTGAAACTATTGAGAGAAAAGAGTGCAAATGTCTCAAATTGAGACTCTACCAATATACACTAAGGGCCTATTTTGAGTGCATTGCCTAAAAGCATGTACAATGCAAAAGTGACATTTTGGGACTTTTGTGCTCAATCTTCTCAACATTCTCAAATTTTACAATCCTTGATTCATGTCCACGTCATACAGTCCATTCTCCATTCCACATAATCTTTGGCAGGTCCAACTGTTTTTAAATTATTTCCAACTTAGTATTTATATTTGTATATTATTTACTAAAATAAAAATAAATTAATTTTACTACCTAAATAATATTTTTTTCTATTCTATTAATATACAAATATCATATCAAGTATTTTAAAGTTGTGCAAAATATTTATATTAAAAATAAAATTAATTATATGTATATATTTGTTAACCAATTTAATTTTATGTATATGTTTGAGTTATGCTAACCACTACTGTTAATGCTTCATTGCCTATAAATAATAATTATTCATAAGTAGTATCCACTTCTTATATCATTTATCTTCTTATATCTTTTATATACGTAATTAATTATATTCGACTTCTTTAACTTATTATTTAGTTAGTCTCTTTTTTTCTTGAAAAACTGAACTTTGTCAATTATTGTTCGGATGATTATCCTGGAAGATGGATAACAACTATTTATATATTTGTAGATTAGTTATTAAAATAGAAATTAAATTTTAATTGCCTAAATAATATTTTTCTTTTGTATTAATATGAAAATATTATATCTAGTAATTTGAAGTTGTAAAAATTATTTTAGACTTTATAGTGAGTTATGTATCAATTGTAGTGCTGTAAAACCTATTTATAAAGAAAATATAAAATAGAGCCGTTGTACTTTTAAAATAAACAAATTATTCACTATCTTTTAGTTTATAATAGCACTATTAATATTGTATTCTAATTTTTTTTTTATAATTTTTGAAACATTGAATTTTATTGGATCTTATTTTTAGAAATTGAATTGAATTTTATATTTTTATTTAAATATTAATGATTTGATATGAAAATTATTAAAATAACATTTTTTTATAAATTAGTCTAACCTTTAATCAATCCACATTATAAATTCTTAAAAATAAATCTAATGGAATAATAAAATTTAAGTTTAATGATTTTTGTTGGAGAAAAGAAATGTGCAGTTGATAAATGGAGGAAAAGTGCAGTAAATGAAGGAAATGTGCAAATGGAGAATGGAGTATGAAATTAGTAGCGTTTAAATTTTGGGACCCACATGCCATATCACGTGGGTCCCGCATCGTTTAATGATCGGGAGAGGAGAAGTCCCTCCTTTGCCACGTGACCATTATCATTCCAATGATGGAAAATAAGACCCCTTTTACAGAGGATTTGGGTCTTTTTTATGTGCAAAAGCCTCGGCGCTGCACATGGTCTAACATGAGAACCACTAAGCGATGTTAGTGGTCTATGTATTTTCTGGAGATTGAAGCTGAACCTAATACTTCCATTTAGTTGTGTCATCTGAGGACATTTTGCACTTTTCCAAATGCAAAAGAATAATACACACCTAATGTTCATTGCCAAACAGAGTTACTCCAAAGGGTCGGGTCGGGTCGGGTCATTTTATCGAACTTTTTATATAACTATTTCCCATTGGAACAAAGATGATGATTTACACTACGTCCATTCCCGCATTCAATTACCAGTATAACCGGTCTAAGGTGACGAACTTGTTGTGATTTCCAAATTTATCTATTTGGAAATTTGTGAAAATTATGCAAATATGGAATTGTTATGTTGAAACATCAAATAAGAAATGTTTGGAAATTTATGGAATGACATGAAAAAATCTGATGAGATATTTCATCTATGGTTTGAATTTCAGAGTATATCAATTCGTATATTTATGGGTTTGGATTGGATTTATGAAAATTGAAATTGATTTGATAAATATCCTTTTTGGAAAGGATTTAGATGGAATATATTAATTTCTTTATTTAAGGAATTATATTTGATAATTCTCATCTCCGAGAGATTTGATTAAAATCAAAATTTGAAATGGAGAAAGAATTATATATGCATAAGACTTCATGCGTGTGAAGACTTTCTATGTTGCAACATACGGAAAGTTGAAGGCTAAATGAATTTAATTGATTGAAAAATATTGCGAGGATATTGGTTTATGGAAGAATGAAGATTTCACAATATATTATTTCAGGCAGGAGATTGAAGCATATTGGATATATGGAAAATCCCTATAATTATTGAATTGATTTTATTGAATATTATGGGATATGTTGAGATAAGGAAAACCCCTTTATTTAAGGGATTTGGATATGCTTCATAAGCATATATGAAAACGGAATATTTTGAAGACAAATGTGGAGGATTCCAATATGCTCATGGTATATATATTGATGGACATTACGACTGTATACTTGCGGATTTAATTGAAGAAAATCTGCATCCATATTTTCATATCTTTCAAGAAGTACTCTAGAGCCATTCGTTTGTGTTCCGACGTGAACTTAAACCGTTGATCAAGTTCATAATCATATGCTTAATTCCTCCGCAGGAGGAGATCCAACATCGATGAGTTTCGAGGTTAGAGGGAGTATGATCAAGGAAGATCGGTAGCAAGGGGAACTTTCCGAATTCACGTGTTATAATTAGACAAGATAAGTATAATTGTATGGTATACTTTGTACTGCATCTTTCTGATTAGTGGATTCATTCTGAACTGGGTCAGGCCCCGCAGATGTAGGTGGATTTCACCGAACTGATTAACTAAGGCTTGTGTGTTCATGTTTTACTATACCGCATACTTGATTAAATAAGCAATGTTGGAACACGGTAGTGAGTATTGAATTAATTAGGTAAAACCAAATTTCAATTGGTATCAGAGCTAAATCACTTGTTTTACCTTGGTTTTGACGAGGAAAGTGTGATCATGTTTTACCAATGACTACCAGAGAAAGAGCTTCTGTGTCTCGGCTACCACTACTTGAAGAAAACTACTAGAAGGCTCGCACGCGAGTGTTCATAAATTCATTGGATGAACTGGCTTGGAACTATGTTGAAACAAAACCCCATAGTTGCTGAAAGTTCTAAAGGAGGAGAATCGAGCTCTAAAGAGCAAGTAGTGAAGCCCAAAGAGTCGTAGACTCCAGATGAAAAAATGGGTGGCTTGGCGAACTTCAAAGCATTAAATGCTACGTTTACTGCAGTAGATGAAAATCAGTTCAAACTCATCTCTACGTGTCATCAGACAAAGAGAGCATGGGATATCCTAGAAATGGTGCATGAGGGAACAAGTCGTGTGCGTGAATCAAAACTACAAATGTTGGCCACAAAGTTCAAAAAATTGAAGATGGAAGAGGATGATACTATTTTTGTGTTCAATGGAGAGCTAAGAGACATCTCAAATATCACATATCAACTTGGAAAAACTTACAAAGAGTCCAAACTTGTTAAAAGGACTTTGAGATCTCTCCCTTAAAGATTTTCTATGAAAGTTGCGGCAATAGAAGAAGCTCGAGATGTGGCTACCATGACTCTAGATGAATTAATAGGATCACTGCAAAAGTATGAAATGACATTGGAACATCCAACAAAGAAGCCGACATTCAAAACTTTGTCGTCATGAAACAAACATGAAGAGGATATCGATGATGTAAATGAAGAACTTGCTCTTATCACAAATAATCTCTCAAGGATGTTGAAGAAAGTAGTAAACAAGAATTATGAGGAATCACGGTTTCAAGACCCTGGAAAAAACCATGAGCCACAAATGGATCAAATCACTCAGCGATTCTCAAGAAGTCAAAATGGAGAATTAACGCGGTCAAGAATGATTCAATGCAGAGAATGTGAAGGGAATGGACATATCCAGGCTGAATGTGCCAACACTCTAAAAAAGCAAGGAAAATAATATGTTACCTCATGGAGTGAAGATGAAGAAGAGAAGAATCATGAAGAGGAATTGACCAATAATTATATGGCTTTAGGAGAAAAACTTCAAGGAGGCTCAGAAGGTGGTACTGAATGTTCTAACATTAGACAGGAAGTAGTGGATTGATGTTCCGTATTAATAGAATACTAATAAAATGGGAGAAGAATACCCTTGTTCCTTGATGTCTAAGTTCGATTAACATATTTGTGACAATGTGATTTATATTATTGGGTATCTCCAATTTTGCATATCGTCCCCCCCCCCCGCCTTGTTGGAGGGACGTAATCGTAAAAACAAAAAAGTTCACCGGTTGTGTTGAAATAGATGCTTATCACACTGGACGTTAATAAAGTTCATGGACATTTATAAAATTTTAATAGTAGTATCTAATATACTGTTAATCGTTATTAAAGTCAACTATGTTTATTACGTTCAAACGCATGCCTAGTTGCTATGCTAGTGGGCTGAATTGGTGAGCACCAATTTATGTATAGCCGACATCGGTAATAGGTCGATTCAATCTCGTTAAACACAATTGACATGTGACGTTGCACATGTAGTTGGTCAGACACAGGACCATTTCTATGCTAGTGGACTAAAATGGTTAGGCCCACAGTTAGAGTAGCTGACGTTGCTCAAACATCGGCTCAGTGTCGATAAGGTCGACTGATATGCAACGTTGTATTGGCCAAAGAGTAATTCACAATGTTTCATAACGACTATATATATGGAGCCCGCCTCATACATCACTTCAAACATTCAACTGTCCCTCGAATTTGAACAGTTCCCCTGTCCATCTTCTCAAAGGTATAGTTTCAACATGTGGTTACATTACTTTGTTTTTGAATTTATAATTGAAATTGTTATGTATATGGTGTGTGAATGTGTTATTTGCTTCATGTTTTTTAGTTTCTATTGATTAGGGTTTTAGGATTAGGTTTTAGGGTGTTAGAATGTGGGTTTATGCCTACCCCGTTAATGTGACCCATTTTTTTGGTTAGGGATCTTTCTTTTTGCCATTTTTCCGTTTTAGTGTTTCCCCTTTGCATGAATGTGATGTCGCTTGTACATCGATTGTACTTTGGTTAGAGCGACTATGGTGCGACATCGTTCATTCATATTTTCTGCAGTTTACCTAGTATGAGATGTCGCACTCTTACCGGTTAACCAATCGGTAATACTGAAACTCTAACATGTTGAATTCATAGATTAATTGAATTTATTTCTATCGAATCATTACAATATGAATGTTAGGAATCATGGCTAACAATGCTGGTTCGAGCCGTTCCCCAATTGAGGTGAGCGATTTTATATATTTAAATTTCCTTCTCTCGTATTAATTTATTCTAATTTAATTTATAATAATTTTTTAACCAATACATATTCGTAGCGATTCGGATGATGACCGTCCGCGGAATACGTTCGGTGATATCATTTCGTATTTTGTCCACAAACTGACCCAGACGAACTTAGGGTCAATTCCCATTCTTGTAAGTAATCCCCATTACACATCAATTTTATTTTCAATAAAAAAATCTATAAATTAATTTCATATTTATTGAACGTGGTTTTTTGTTTAAAATTAAGTACGTGCCTAGCACGTGCCTAGCCAGATTGTAGAGCTCCTACCGCCGTACAAGTTGCATGTTGTTCTCAAGTGAAATGGAAGGGGAGTACCACATGGATTACTGGGGGAACATGAGAATGAAGACCCTGACGCCGAAGGGTTTTAAGTTGTTTCTTGATGCTGAGGAATTTGGCATCGGGGACACGCTCTACTTTGAGCTGATCAATGTGTCGGGCCTATAGTTTTTATCGTTGAAGTTCTTCACTATTAGATATTATTGGTTGTTTAGCTTAGACTTCATCTAAACATATATATCAATCAAGTTCACTCGTATTTGGAAAAATATATTTTTTGTAATTTAATCTTTAATCTTGAATTTATAATCTATTTTTTTAATGTTATTTTAATGTTATTCAATGCTTAATATTTAACCTAACATATGGACAAAGTTTTAATAGTAGTATCATTAACAAAACTGAAAAAGACTTGTGTGTAATGACTGATTTGTTTCAATCAGTCTGAAACTAGTAAATTGTTGTTGCGAACAAAATTTTTAAATAAATTGGAACTGGTTATCGGCTGCTTGGTGGGATGAAATTGTTAGGCCCGTGTAAGTCTGCCACGTCGGTAGGGGGTCAATACCATGTCGCCTTATCCGACATTGGCTTAACGTTGCACAATGCGAGGCGGACTTCAAAATGGTTCAAAAACATGTCGTTCTGGAATGGGTATAAATAAGGGGACCCTAACAATCAGTTCAATCTGCCCTTCACAAGTTTCACGCGAATTCCAACAAACTTCCCCTCCATTCTATTCTCTCTTGGAAAAATGTATGGTTTTTCTAATCTCCTATTCTAATTTTTGTAATTGCTACTTTACATTGTTGGATCTGTTGTGGGTGAATGTGTTCTAGTTTTTGGTTATCTAGTTGTTTCTCTTATTTATGAGAATGTGAACTTTCCTTGACTGTAACCTTAGTTACTATGTTTTGGTATGTCTCTAAAGGGCTTTTGTTTAAATTTATGTTGATAAAGCTTCAATTTTTCTGGGTTTAATTTTTTTAAAGTAGCTTCCTCTAATATCTGCAACGTTGGTAAGCCATCTGTCAAAACTCGATTTACGTGATCATGGTGCAACGTCGCAGATTCTTATTTCTAGTAGTTTATTCTTCAGTTTGAGACATCGCATCTATATCGATCACACCCTCGGTATGACCAAAATATTACCGATTTCGCATTGTGGAATCTAAGTTTACTTTGTAATTGAATATGTGACCTCGTTCTTGTGTCGATCTTGTGATTGTTTTTACCGACAACTTATTGATATCGCATGTACATGTCACTACACAATTGCAATGGACCGACATGTGCCTGCAACTTATTACCGACATCGCACCTTGCTTTCCATAGGCCAGTTCGCACATAACATCACTTTCATGCATAACTAATGGCTAGCGAAAGATCATCTAATCGGCCCCTTTTTCAGGTCTTTTACCAATTTACATATACAATTACTAACACATATTCACACTAATTAATAACTAACTTTTTTTCCATTTTCGTACAGTTCCTTGCACAACGGAGCAACTTAGAGCCTGTTTTCTTCGACCTTGTGGCTGTTGATAGCCTACTTTTCTACTGCACTCTGAAGCAGCAAAATTTCATGAAAAACCCCAAGTTTAGTAAGACAATTGAAATTAATATTATTTTTTTTCTAATTGCTCATGCATATAAATATGTATTTATATGCATTTCTAATGAATATTGTTTTTGAATGACTTAATACATCCCGAGAGATGTTGTGCCACTACTTCCAAATGAGAAGATCCCTGTTGTGCTAAGATGCTACGAGGCAGAGTGACGAATGAATTACTCAGGGGGTTGGAAGATCAAGACCCTGTCCCTAAAGGGTTTTGGCGAGATCCTTTTCCAGAAATCGTCTACGCATTAGGGACACCTTGTTCTTCGAGGTTATAAAAGTCGGGGGCCCGATTATCTTCAAGGTCATCATACTACAAGCTGATTGAACAAATTTCTGTTTTGTTGGAACTTAAAAAATTATTAATCGGATTTATGTAGTAATTGTAAGGATATTTACATGAACAGTACTGTTTCTCTAATTATTTCACTACCTTATTAGAACAATTTCACTAAGTTGTTGGGTATTATGATTGAATTATTTCACTACCTTATTTGAAGGGGCATTTTGGAATGGGGAGAATTTTTTTGGGTATTATGATTGAATTTGGTCAATGGGATCAAACTTACGAACTAAATCCCGAGTAATGCAATGTCGCTCTATGTCGTCGTCTAACAATCGGTCAAATCGAACAAGAGAGTGAGGTCGCTCATGTCACGAATAACTATTATTGCTAGATCTGATCCACATTACCGAAGTCGTACATATGTCGGTCATACTATTTACTTCGATCTTCAAATTATTTACCTCGGTTTCAATGGAACCGAGGTAAAAAACCATTTATTTACCTCAGTTTTTTTATAATCGAGGTAAATAATATATTTTACTTCAAAAAAATTAATCGAGCTAAAAGAACTTTTTACCCCACTTATTTGATGTTAGCCAAAACGCCGAGGTGAAAGTTACAAAGTAATAGGTCAATTTTATTAAAATGTTAAAAGGTACCAGTGCAGTATCTCAACCAGAGCCGTTGACTTCCATTGCCCACAACGAGACTTTAATTTTCTATAACGGAATCAAGCCAACAAAGGATTCAACCGGTAACTATATGAATATATTAAATGGTAAAGGAAACGAGTGAAAATGGGAAAAGTTTTAAACTCAACCATACCTTTTCTTAATCCAGATTGAAGAAACTTCTCAATGTAACATTTCTGATGAAACACGGTGTATACATAGAATGATATGAGATAATCCGATTAAATTATAATAGTGAGGTAATACAGTTGAAATTGTAGTATTCAAGTAATCAAATTGAAATGTAATATTCATGTAATCATCATATTCTAATTGGAATCTACTTGTTTAGAAATTAGACTATGATAATTCTTTGTTATGTTTTGTTTGGTGTAACTACTTGATACGAATATCAAAATGGCATTCAGTGTTTGGAGTAAATTTATAATTTCAATCATTGATACGCGGAAGGAGTATATCGTGTACATGAAGAACATTCCCATGAAACATTTGACTATCAGGAAAGCCTAGAAGACTTTGCCAATAATACACAATACTCTTTTTTCCACAGATTTTTTTAATGAGATTGTGTATACATATGAAAATGCATGTTTAAAATTGGCAAATGCAAAAAGAAGCCCAGAATAATTTATAAATTTATAAATTCTAACATTTGGCCACATGGGCCTTGTAATAGGTAGATTTTGTGCCGAATATTAACTAGCCATTAGTTAGTTAGTTGGTTGGTTAGTCAATTAGTTTGTTAATTTTTCCCAAAAAACCAGCTTCCTTTTTTCTTTAAGAATGGTGTCGGAAGGAAAATTTCCTATGATGACACTCTAGATACTCATGATGATATCAGTCTCATCACTTGAATGACCCAATTGAATGGTAAGACCCATGTCAAAGTTGAGTCCATCACTTTGGTCAAGATGAGACCCAAAAGTTGGATCTTCCGAAAATGCCCCGTTGGTGAGGAAAGGCTCAGTTGTTGTTCCGTCAGAAAGACTAAACTGTTTGAGTGCCACCCTAGGAAGGCATTGCACACCATTTTCTTCATGCAAAATGTATCTCCTCCCCCCAGTGATCATGTATTCCTCCGTAATGATCTCACCATCTTCACCTTCGATATGTCTAGTTCTGACAATACCGTTTTCTTTGTTTTCATGAACCTGGTGCTGAGTTTGATGTTGTGGTGGTGATGAGTTGATATCATGCGTGTCCACGTATGAGAATGGAGTTGGTGAAATTTGATCATTTTGCTCATAATCCTCCCGAAAATCCAGGACCTCTGGTAGAGTGAGTAATATTTCCATTGCTTCGGCTAAACCTTGAAGATAGATTTGATTAATCTCATTTTCTTGATCTACTCTTTCTTGAGTAAGATCCTCCAGTTCTTCTTCGTGTTGGTTAAATCATTGGGGGTTCTCCGGATTATATTCCTCCACAGTCTCTCTGAGTTCCTCCAGAATGGGATATATTTCCTCCTCATACTTGAAACCATCCACGAAAGTATTATCTAGCATATGCAACAAACAATGTGCATTTGTGTGGAAGTATTGGGGGGAGGGGAACCTTGTGAATCTCAGCTGCGACATATTCTTGTGTACACGGACAACTGGTGTGTAGAGCTCCTCTGAGAGATCTCTGTAAATTTCTAATTGCAGTTCAACTCCCACTGTTGTAAATCTATCATCAATGTGTTGATCAAGGGCCTGTATATCCTTCTAGTGGCACTGGGGATAAGTATGTCCCAATGCTCCACATCGCCTACACATTTTATGCACTCTTTCATAACCAATCATAATCCAAACCATTCCACCCCTTCTTAGCTTCAACCAAAAACCATAAACAAAAAGCTTATGAACAGGAGTCCAAACTTGGACACTTACGAATTCTGCATGTTCCAACAACCTTCCTCCAAAGTCCACATCCTCCTTAAATCCAACAACTGTTGCAAACTTCTTGATGGTATTTATACCAAAGTATTCTAGCTAAGTACATAAATACGAATCCAAATGAGGACATTGGTGACCCTCATGTATGATAGGACCATCTCTGGGATTAGTCTGTGTAAAGCCATGAGTCCATCCGCTATATTCATAGGTCCATTATGTAACACTACGAGAATTTTTTATTTCTGATCGAACTGAATAACGTAAAACTTTCCATTCTTTTCTATGACATGGACTCCTTCTCCCCAGTAATTTGAGATGAGGAACTGCATCCTTGTCAAAGTAAAATGTCTGTAGTTAAGAAAATATCCTACCAGACAGTCTTAAAGGTGGTTGTGACCTCTTTGATACTCATCCTCTTCTGGTCTAAAAATGACTCCCCTCCTGGGTGGTAGATGGGTAGCTGTGATGAGTTCGTCCCCAAAGAGCACATCCCTTCTTTCTTCAGAGTTCTCGGAGCCATGTTATGATGCTTCAGATCAGTGCTCCTCCCAAACCAAGTTTGGCATGTTACTCGTATTTGTGTGTTGGTGCTGAAAGTTGTTCACTGCTTTGTTGTGTGTTTATGCTTTTCCTCTAACTTTTCATGTTTGAAAAACTTCTCAACTTGTATAGTGGCATGTAGGGTTGGGTGGGTATGGATTTCTCATGTGTTTGTGTTGTGTGTGAACTGCAGGTTTGTGTTGATTTTGAAATGGGTGAAGGTTAAAGATTGGTTTGCAGAAAAGTGACTACTAGCAAGTGCTCCTTGTTGAAGAAATTTGAGAGCTCTCAAGTTAGAGAGAGAAAATCGTCCCTGTTATAACAATTTAAAAAAGGAGTTTCCATGCCCAGTTGTGGATGTCTTCTGTATTTCCATTAAATCAGCCTATGTGGCTCATACTTTACAATTTACCCAACCTCTCTAGGGTCATTTTTGTAAGTTCAAACACTAAAAAAATCTTAATTTGAATTTGAATTTTTTCCCTTAACTCTTAGTTTCCTTTCAATTCTCCTCTGTACTTTCATCTCACTAACGTCCCCACCTACTACAGTTGCCACTACAATAACGCTCAATTGTGTCAGCCCTTCCCATCATCCCCTTCAATCATGTCGTCATCCACATTCAGTGCTCTGCATCCACCATTTTCAATATTCTTCGGTATACTAAGCCTCTACTATGAATGAACCACCAGCATCACTACCATGAGGGAACCACTAATCAACATTGTTGAAGATGTAGCTAATTTAGTGGAGCCAACTCTTGATAATATAGCTTATATTTTTACTCATAAGATTATAACTTCCATTAGCACATAAAAAAGGGAATTCTTAAATCATGGTTCTGGTGTTTCAAATAGGCCTCGAGAAAGAATAGTTTGGAAGCATGGGTTTGCAAAGATAAAGTTTTTAATCTTGGGGAATTTCATTCAAATTGGAATGTTATTAACAATATTAGTGAATGTAATAATAGTGTGCACATGGATGCATACTAGAGGGGAAAATAGCCATGTTGTTTAAGATTAAGTGAGATAATTCACAAATTATGATGAGGTGGGTGAGATAGACATTTTCGAATAAGACCATTGACACGGTTATTGTTTCGAGGCAGTGTTAAGCAAAGAAGATGGATAATTCACACAAGTTGTTTGATGTGATAAAGGGGAGATCATGGTGGATGCTAAGCTCAGTTTTGAGAAGTCGACAGTTTCGTTAATACTCCCTCCGTGTTCTGGAAGTTGGTTTGCGAGACAGTTTTGGCGGTTAATACTCCCTCATATTTTGATGGACGTCAATGTCGATATGGCGGAGAGATAAACAAAAATTATATAAAATAGAGGAAATAATAATAAAAGAGACACGTGGGGTCGATTTAATGGTAAAACTAATGGTATCCATATTAGTCTAAAACCTATGCGTTTTGTTTTAATTACTAGGGCTATTTTACCGTCTATTTTTAAGGCCTAATTTTTAAAAATTATTAAAGGTCCCATAGTAAAAATCTATGCATAGAGTAAATTATAACATGTTTTGATATGAATCTCCTTGCGAAGACTCTGGATTGCGGAAAATTGGATCTTTAACCAAATGGGGATCTCGCCCAACCCA
>JAULKM010072931.1:0-11883 GCA_032355605.1 Rubia tinctorum
TTTATTGCCGATCATATGATAGTTATATATGATTATTTATCTTTTGTTGGAAATAGTAGTCATTTTCTAATTTTACGCAAGAAGAGCAGGGAAGCAAGTTACCACACACAATGAACGAAGGAGACCACCTCAAAAGAACCAGTATAAAGAGAAAGGAGTGATAAATTCATATAACACATCGAGGAGATCATGAGCTTGCAAAAGGTAACCTCTTTTAATGTAGTGCAATAGCCAAGGGTTATAAATCATGACCATGATAGAAGGTTAGTCAGCACCTCTAATGTCGGTATGAACAACCAGTAATACAGGCGACACAACCAAAAAAATAGAAGCCATAGAAAATAACCAAGGTAAGTAACAACAATAGCATTCTAGTATTCACCAACATATACTGACTTTACCATTGAAAACTTTCCCATGATTCATATAGGAGCTCGTATTGCAGTCCAAGGTCATTATTGTTTTTGGACTCCAAACTACATCACTGTGGTTTTAGAAGTAGTAGTTGTGATAAATAAACTTAGGACAATTTTTGTTTTTTTGTTTTTTTATTGCCGATCATATGATAGTTATATATGATTATTTATCTTTTGTTGGAAATAGTAGTCATTTTCTAATTTTACGAATTGCAAGTTGTTCAAAGTTACTTGGCTATAAGCAGACATTTGTATCAAAACAAAAATCATTTGCAAAACACATTGTGCATTACAACCAAACAAAATAAAGAACAATATCTATAGGAACCACTAGTGACAAGAACTTATAATAAATAAAACTCTTAACATTGAATACGAATTCAACTACATAACGTAAGTATTGTAAATGAACAAAAGAAAATGGTATAGAAGTATGTTGTAAGGGTCATTGTTAGATAATCATCCTCAAACCTATTATAGAGAACATTATAATTTTCTACTAAACTTTAAAGCGGATTGAAACGGCCAAATGTTGCCACTGTAACCAAATTCACTAGATTTCCAAGCATAACTAACATAGACAACAAACAATCTAATCACTAATGAAATACACCTCCTCACTTGTTCTCTAATTTTGTAAAATCTCCGAGGAGGCGGAGATATGTAGAAAACTTGTTTGATCATTACACCAATCACACTACTTTGTATATTCTATGTACCTACAAGGATGTACATGAGAAGTAATGTATTTTTGCCAAAGTACATATATACAATAAAAACTACTTTAATTTAAGACAATCAATTAGTGTATCAAGGATAATCGTTTTCATTTATCTCAGTTTCCTTTTTCCTTTGGGAAAATTTATAAGTGGTATTTGTTTTTTTTTGGTGGGAAATGTTATAACTGGTAATTTCGTTTTATCCTTCGGAAATGTTTAGATCCTAGCTATATATCTTTTGATTATAGATGATGAATAAAATAAATTTTAATATCTAAAATATTTTTTTATGGTATCGGAGCAAAAATACTAAATTCTTCCAAAATCTGAAATGCTTCCGCAGTGTGGTTGTCATCGACTTCTTTTCTGCTGTTACCATGTTATCCGTAGTTGTTGTCGTGATATTCCATCATGTCCAATATTTTGAAAGTCGTCATGTCCAACATTCCTAACAATCATGTTGAAGTTGTTCTCGCGGTCTTAGATGTTGGTGTCGCCGCTGCTCGAATCTCGATTGCTGGTTATGCTCATTCATAGTCTCCAGCATTCAACAATGCCTCGGCAGCCCTGACCGACCTTGTTCGGAAAAAAATAGGCCCCTCTTTGTCAAATGCACAATGTAGCATGATAAAAAATATTTTTTACTTAACTAGAAATTTTAAAGTATGTCAGGTAAGTTTGCTTTACCATGGATTGTTCACACTTGAGCTTCATATTACATAACCAACACCGAGGATATTTTTCATGATATTATTTTAATTGATTCTACTGATGTAATTTTTCTAGATAGATTTGTTTCCTTATTTGTGCAACATGGGAGTTTGTGTTTTGGGAACATAGTTCTTTGTCATTTTTTAAAAATTTGGAATTACGTTCTAATTTGTTGTTTTTTGCCCGGATAATTGCTAATTTAAAATTGTCGTTTTGTTTACCGAAAGAATATGTGTATTGTTGGATATCAGTTCAAGGAAAGTTATTAGTGCAGGTGAACAAGAAGATGGCATTTATCAACTTCATGCATTGGGTGTCAAGTTGTCATCCTTCTCGCCCATTGTCTTTGCCATTTTGCACATCTTTGTTCGTCCCATTTATGGTATCATTGATTTGGACATCCTGTAATTCATTGTTGTTCTCCATTCCTAACCTTAAAGTTATTATCCAAATAAAAATGTTCCTTACTCCATTTGCCATTGAGAAAAACAAAGAGAAATAGTTTTCCTTTGAGTTTTCGTGGAGCTAGAAATTTATTTAAATATTCCATTGTGACATTTTGGTACCTCATAGGTTACTATCTTCTATTAAGGCCTCTAATTATTAATACTATTTTTTAATTATTATTCCTGAGTTATTTCGTTATATTTGTTTTTTAGGTAATTTTGGTATATTTTTTAGTTACCAAGTTTGATACAACTTCCTAGACTAAGGAATTATGTACTCTTGTTCGAAAATACTTCACCCCTCCAGTTCAATTTGTATGGACTGAAAAATGGGACTAAATTCTTTCCTCTTCAATCATTTTTTAAATCTTATTTTTTAAAATCACGTGTTGAGATGCAATAGAAAAATGGCTGTGTTGAGCCAGAGCATATCCATTTACTAAATTATGATAACTAGTGCAGAACATGGTTGTTAATGATTGTTATAGTGGGCGTAGGACGATATTAATGACTTGTCGTCCGTGGCATTGCCATTGTTCTTAGTACCATTGTTCTGGGATTGACAACCATGCTTAGGGTAATCCATAGAGGTTTAACCAATTGTTGTATCCTTTGTTTAACACCATCAAATATTCTGGATCCAGAAGTTTCATTTGCGTTGGAAAGTTTTGTGTCACCAAATTGCTATGCAAATTAATTCAATTTTGGAAATAAATACAGTAGAATAAGATTTAATATTGGAATGTTAATCGGTTTATTTTCCGTTAGTTAGAATGTTTTGATTCCCGAATTCGGAACATATTTCAGTTTTCATTTAAAAAGAGCTTATAAATTTTTAATACGATATTACTTATGAGATAGGAATACACATAAGAAATTTGTCTAAATTTTACAATTTACAAACGTAGTCATTTCAAGTACACTTATTGTATTACAACTAAATATAATCATGTTAAATATCTATCGGAAGCGTCTGTGATTTTTTTAATAATGTCTCTAAACTATTTGGAATTAACTACATAACAAGTAGTATTATATTGAAAATGACTAAAAGCATATGGTATTGAAGTATATTGTAATGTGGCAAGGAAAATCACCATCCTCCAACCTAATGTGTAGATTCTCATCATATTCCCCACACTATGTAGCTTGCTTGGAGTTACTGACTCATGTTGCCATCATCATGAAATATACGCTTCCTAGAAAACCTCACCTACAAAAAAAAGTGGATTCTTAAAGTTATAATTTAATTCCAACATGAATAGATTTCCAAGAGATGATGCATAATATTATGTTGGACCAAAAACCTTCCTCACATACCAATTGTCATTATCATAATCTAGTTGTTTCCATTGACTACTTGTGTTGGAGCTATGTCCATCGTTGATTCTTTTTTCTATTGCAAATTGTGCTGAAGTAATCTATCAATGGAATGATGCTAGGGTTTAAAACCTAAATTTTCATTCAGAATGTAACAATGATATGCTATGGTAAAATTACCTGAACAACATTTGAATTTCTAACTAGGCTTCCCCAATTACTACATATTACAAATTGTGTATTCAAAACATACCCGAATTAACCATAATTTCATACATGAACCTAAAAACATGACCATATGCATTTTTTTGATGATTTTGAGTTCCCTTCATTCATCATATATCGCTATATCGAAACTGGATGTTGGATGTGGGGAAGAGAAATTGTTATAATGGAATAAAAAATATTTATTGGATGGAGTTGAAAGGTTAGGTTTTAGGGCCTCGATTTGGGGGATAATTAGATCTTAAATTTTTAGTAGTGGCTTGCACGGTGGTAATACGACGTGCATTTCCATTAAAAAAATCAATTACTGGTCCGTAATTGGAAAACATTATGATAAGTGCTATGAAATTGGAAGTTAAGTAGGGATATTGCTTGATATCTAAATGGCAAAAGTTACGATATCGTGACAATATCTCATAAGAATATTGTTCACCCCGAATGCTTTATTACTCCCAAAAAAGTTTGAAATTTTCCATTCACTGATACTCATAAAAACTAAGTTCAATCCTAAAAAATTGGAACTACCTTCGATGGGTCCTTCTTGGGATTCATCGAAATCAAACTGGGCTCTAACCTTAAAGGCTCATTCTACGACATAAGTCAATCCTCTATTGGAACTTGTGGTGGAGCAAGATGAGAGGTCCCCTGTCCGTAAAAAAAAGAATAAAACATGAGCAGTGTCATCCAAAAGTGGCCAAAGCAAGTCGCAAGTTCCTTAACAAGGAGGCATCGAAGCAATACGAGGACTGGTATGCCGTAAATGCATGAGTACAAAGTGTTAAAATCTTACTCAATCTGTGATTCACATTTTATTACATATTATGCCATTTTTGTCCTTTGTATTTACACAACATAATAACAATGGTTTATCAAACTTATTATGATGAAGCTGTTCAAGTTTATGCTAATTTAAGGAAGAACGCTAAGGAATATAACCTAACCAAGGTTAATAGAATTATTTTCACTACAAGTGAATAAATAATAAATTTTACATTAGAATGGCCATGGACTTAGCCAAGTTTATTACGTCCCAACATCCGCGATAACCCTTATGAGTTACATCACAAACAATCGTGGACTAGTAAGGCATATTCTCAACTCCTTTGTCTAGTAGAGATAGAATGTAAGTATTTTATATTTCTAGGAGATAGGCTTGGCAGAGCCAATAAAGATGACTTTTCGGCATTGAGCATGGAGCAAAGATTGTTTTTTGAGAGGGTTTGTATGAATGTGATTCCTAGTGGAGGGCATGCTTTTGAACCTACAATTAGAAGCTTAATCACTTTATATTCTACAATGGAAACAAAATCTTTAAATCAGGAGTTTACCATTTACTCCGACATGAACAAAGTCACCAGGAGGACGAAGAAAGAGTTACCCTATGGTTGATTGATGATTAAGATTATCCAAGAGAAGTGAATCATGCCTATTAACCGTCCATTGCCACGTGAATTATATGAAAAGAAGTGGCTAAATCTGAAGAACCTGGAAGTGAATTTAGAAACCAAGAACCTGAGGGTATAGATAATGGCAAAGGATGAGAAGTATGATGCTTCTTCGTCAAGTGAAATCAGCAAATATTTTTTGTTTTTTGTGTGAATATCTTTTCTTTAATTGTATGGTTTGGCATTAATTTCCATGGGGCAACAAAAGGTTCATGCAAAAGGTCAAGAAAGTATTTTCATATTTCCTTAACCAAATGGAATCCCTAAGATAGAGGTTGAGGATCTTAGGGAAAAAATATGCGTACCATCGGAGGAAAGAGATCGAGATATAAATAAGTGAAGATGAAGAGAAGGTTGCATATGGACATGTGATACCATTAAGCAATGATGAAGAGGATGATAAATCATCTAAGGAAGATCTAGAATTGTACCTTCATTCGCCTAAAAATTGAAATTAAGGATACTACATTGTCATCATTACCATTTTGTGTTGTTATGTAAAATACTTTGAATTAGAATTCATAAGGTTAATTTTATAATTGAATGTTTTTATTTAAGAAATTTCCAATCTTCTCGATAGGAGTATTTTTTTTAACTAATTTCTCAACCCGTAGAATTTATTTGTTTGACTGTAATTGAAACCAATCTTGACTTACATAATTTTCCGAATAGACTTTTGAGTCTAAAATATGTAAACTTGGTCACTGATAAAGAAAATATCAATGTTTCCGAAATTAAAACCTAGTTGTTCCTAGATATGTAAGTGATGTGCACCATTATGCTTGCGTTAGCTAATGAATTTGAAACATTTATTATTATCTTTTGTTTGGTTGATTGCTAGTTTTAGTTATTTTTACACGAAAAAGGTTTTAGAAGACCACTTTTGGTTTTCTTGTCTAAATCTTTAATTTTGAAGACTTAATTGAAACTAATTGACACTCTGTATTCAAGAGCACCTAGATCTTCCTTTTTTATCCCATTAGTAGGTTGCTCGTCAGTACTTTTTATCATCTTTTCTTAGAAGACCATCCACGATGGTGGTAGAAGATATTTCAAGGCCATTTGCAAGGAAGGTTGAAGATATCGAAAGCTATTTGCAAGGATGTCATTATATTGAATACCACGGACTCCAAAGCATGGTAGTCGATGGAACTGAGCCCAAGAAAAGCATATTTGAAGTTGAAGAAGGCCAAAGAAGAAACTGAGGGATTATTGTCCAAATTTGCACAATGTTATGGGAAATATACGAAAATAATCAGCCCTTGAATAAACCACCATTGTATTCATATTTTTTAGCACTATAAAATTGACTACAATTATTCCAAAATCGCTCCAATGGTTTACCTATAAATGAGCAAACAAGTAAGACGACCGGATCAGCAAGCACCAGCAGGAACCACACTAGGCCGGAACGAGAGTCTCACCTAGCATGGACAGTATCACTCAACACGGCCAGTGACAAGGGTCCAACACGAGCCGTGCCAAGCCCGAGCACGGGCCATGCCAACTCGTGCCTGTCGTATTCCTATGTCTTATTTTTACTCCAAAATTCATCTAAGTATTGGAGTAAAAACGTCTCATTTCACACTGTCCATGCCATTTCAAGTCACCAATGCAACGACTAGCCGATGGGGTGTGAAGAATGACATGTCTCGAGCCGAGATATTGAGCAAAATGAGGTTCCAGCCAATGGGACGTGCTAACCATCACTTGGCGCGGATCAGAAGGAGGGAAAATGGAATGCCAACCGATGGCCGTTGCTAATACGAGAGGGGTTTTTGCCAGCAAGAACCATGCCAGATTCCCCCCCCCCCCCGTGCCTTTTGCGGCTGCTAGGGTTTTTGGCCATTTTTGTCCTATTTTTAGGTCCAATTCCCTACTACTATATATATAGACCTATGTCTATTAGGGTTTAATTTTATGCTCATTTTTAGATCTCAAGAGTAGGATAGAGAGAGAAAACACTCTTCCTTCTCTTTAAGTTCTTTTCATTTCATCTTTTTTATTTTTCTTTTACCCAAAAGTGTTGAATCAAATGAAATACTTGGTTTCTATTCTTAGGGAGTAGGGATCTTACTTGGGGATAATATTTGTATCCATGGTTTGATGTTCATTTTGTGAGATTTCATAGATCGACCTATTCGTTGTGCTTTTGTATTATTATGTTAGCTTATTCTTAATATTCTTGTGAACTGCATTATTGTCAAACTTAGTTCACACATACTAAGTATACTTTCATTTTGTTGCACTATTTCTACCCCTCAGGGAAGGAACCCTAGATGCGCTTGGGGTAACGATGGGTCCGGAACCATGTGGATGTGTGCACATAGATTACTGTTGTTAACGTTACGATCAACCATGCTTTAGTTAGCCGACTATTCAGCCCAAAGGGTTACGGGTAGAGATAGCTTCATGGAAAGCTAGGATTACCCTTGTAATCCTTAAGCCATCGATAAGACATCAACTTCCTTTCCATTGTAGGCCTAGGGGTAGTGCGTTTACAGTGTTCTGCCCATGACCTAATCAGATGGAGAATTATCAGACCAATATCATGAGCCATTATCATTGTTCCACTCTCCCAGTTGCGAAGGTGAGGCTGATGGAACTTTTAATACACACCCCTACGTGACAGATAGGGTGAAGTTTTGACCATTGTCCGCACTACGTGATACAAACACTAGAATGGGCTTATTTTTATATGTAATGAAATTGATTATCGAAATTACATTGCCCAGTGTTACACGAATATTCCTCAAGTGTTATTATATATATATATATATATATATATATATATATTCTTGTGATTATTTGCATGTTAGTAGTTGTTAGTATAAATTCCCCCAATGATTGTTTTACCAATACTGTTTATTCCTAACACGTGGTCTGACTGACGACCCAATCATGGTTATGTGTAGTTAATTATTAGATTCCTAACATCTTTTTGGAAGACCACAGTACGTTCCACTATCTACCATTCTTGGTAGTATATTAGTAGGAATGAGAGAAACATATAAATTTCATCTTTAATCCCTAATAGTCCTCCTCTCGATTATTGGTTACCTGATCTTCCAAGGTTCGTTGATTGATTTAGTGACGTTGGGAGGGGGCGGGTTTAATTTTGGTGATGTTGTTGGGTATGTTAGTTTTAAGGTCTAGTAATTAACTAGCATAGCGTGTTAGTAGAGTAATTAGTTTTGTTTTTTGTTGGTTTTTACTATTTAGCTTTCTTGCTAGTTTCCGGTTACTTCTAACCCTTTTTGCTAGTGTTGTCTTTAGTTGGCCACTATTTTATTCACTTTTTATGGTACATACCCATGGAAAGAACTTGGGAGTTTTACATTGTCTGTCAGATTACACAAGTGGTAAGTGACGCAGGAAGAGGAGATCTAGGTTGAAAGTTTCAGAAGAACAACTTTCAGCAGTTGTAGAGAAAGAAAAAACTGCGGAGGATAACCGCACTTTGAGGGAATTAATGGCTTGAAATATGGAGTGTTAATCCCTTTTGCATCATTTTCTCACTGTTTCCACCCAATGTGACATGTGAACTCAAGAGCGGTATGATCCAATTCTTACTGACGTTCAATGGAATAGTCGGAGAAAATCTGAATAAGCATCTTTATGAATTCCACCTGGTTTGTACCAACATGATGTTGGTGGGTGCATGGGAGAAAGATTACAATCTGAGGGAGTTCTCTTTCTCACTTTGGGATTCGGAAAAGGATTGGTGGTACTATCTCCCGCCCGATTGCATCACCTCATGGATGGATATGAAGCGCAAATTTCTCAAGAAATACTTACCTGCTTGAAAGTCTGCGGGGTAGGAGAAGCAACTTTTTAACATCTCTCAGTTTTCTAATTCATCCCTTTACGAGTATTGGGAAAGCTTCAAGAGGTTGTTGGAAAAATTTATGTATTATCCATTCGAGGAGGGAGATCTAGTTTACTATTTCTTGGAGGGGTTAAACGATGATAACATGTGTATGGTGAACGACACTTACCACTATTCAATGGCCAAAAAAGCCCAAGGGAGGCAGTGGCACTCTTTGAGGATATGGTAAACAGAACAAGGCAGTTTGGTAAAAGATCTAAGGTGCAAAAGCTCACTTGTCGTGGAATGGAGTCTTCAATTTGTAATCTTCTAAGCGCGCACCAGGACTTACTCTTCCAGGAACTTGACATAGCACAGGTCGTTCATCAGTCGTGCCAGTGTTCATCTAGCTTACTTTACCAAAGAAGCTACCAAATAGACAAATCAAGAGAAGCATAGAATAAGTTCAATTTCTCCCATTTTGCCTAGCAGCCCTTCTCGGGTTTTAATCCTAGTTTCACAATTTTTTTTATTTTTTTCAAGCTCACTCTCACCGTTTTCCACACCATCTAGTTTCTCATTTTTTTCATAAGTGTTTCAACCTATTCAGGCCTTTCCCCTTGTTACCTAAGTCGCCCTTTCAGGTTTTCGACTTGCCGGGTATATTTTCTTTTCATTTGTAAATTATTATTTTTTGTGCAGCATAAAATGCCCCAAATTAGGCTACATACAACTTGGAGAATAAAGAAAAAAAACAAACACAAAGAAATTTTGCTATAATTTCTAAGTGCCTAACTACTCCCTCCACCACAATTAAACCTTGCATTGTTTCCAATGAATTATACAAAGTATAATAATCAAAAGTGGAGTAGGGAGAATAGTAGGCACTTACTCCTATGATCCAGAATGACGCGCTCTTATACGCCTAGTCTCACATCTTATCCTTATCTGTTCTTCCATTAACTCTTATTTTTCACAAGGAAAGAGGTCATGGAAACCCTCTATCTTTAAGGCATGCATCTTCTCAATAAATTTCTTCATAGGCTTCTCTTGTACCTCGGTTCTTTCATCCACTATGGCGAACTCTTCCTTCACTGCATGCTCGATGGAATCTAGCCTAGCTCTCCAAGTTTTCATACTCCCA
The DNA here is from genome assembly GCA_032355605.1 of Rubia tinctorum. Lineage (NCBI taxonomy): Eukaryota > Viridiplantae > Streptophyta > Magnoliopsida > Gentianales > Rubiaceae > Rubia > Rubia tinctorum. Next base: position 10,235 of record JAULKM010072931.1, read on the forward strand.
TCCATAGAGTCAAGACTTATCCAAAACTCCCTAGTTTGTAAGCTCATCCTTCCTACCACATGCCTCACTTCTTACACTAATCGGGTTGAACTCATGAGTTGTTCCCAAAATGTATGAAATTGATTAAAGAAATATTGTGGTAGGTTAGTTTTGGTAGGTTGCACTCAGGGGGATCTTCACCTTTTTCTTCTTTTTTGATTTCCCCATCCAGGGTTGATAAGGTGTTGTAGAAAACCTTCTTAAACCTCGTATTAGGAGCTATGAAAAGATCTTCCAGCACGCTATCATGATTTACAGTCCTGCATTTGGGTTGTGGAAGCATTATAAAATTGCACACTGTTTCGCAACTATATAGCCAAAAAATGGTCCTCCATCGTTGTGGTGGCGATCATGGATGAGCTCGCCGATTTCTCCATGGTATACCTGGTGTCTGAACGGATGTGTTGGGAATAACTAGTGCTTAGGAACTGATAATTGGGAGGTTTGTGTCTAACAACTGCAGAGCATGCAAGCAAAGAGAGTAAAAACTATAATTAACTATTCTTGCGGGTATTTGTGTAACATGACCGATTTATGAATTTAATCCAACATTCTATCACATATAAACATATATACATATCCCCACTCTTCTGTCACATAGTGTGGCTATGTCTGGTAATTCCCAATGTCTATCACACAAAGGTTCATCTCACATTAAGAGAAACCTCACCTCCTCGGTAATTAGGGATGTTGTGTTGATCGACCTATTGGATCTATTCCTCATTCCACGCAATCTCACTCCTGATTCTAACGCGCCCCTACTTAAAGGAACTAAGCTTGCGTATGTCGCAATAGTTAGATATGAGAGTGAGGACAATATGTCTCAGGCACTCCACTATAGACACCAACCCTTTGCCTAGAGTGGCAAAGGACTTGGTATCTCGTGATGACTCTAGGGTTGCCACGAGCCTATCTGCTACAAACTATCATGCTTATCTATCAGAGTAATCCAAGGGTTACCCCTTATTAGGGATTACTCTAACACCCCTAACATGCAATCACTTACAAAACTATCCAATTAGAGTTAAAGTCTAACGATCGGTACAGTACTCTCAGGTAGCATGAATGCATTCATGCTACTCTAGAGACATTGAATCAAAAGAAATCATTGGATGCAATGATTTAAGGAAAAAACTAGAAAAATAAATGGAGAGAGGAGACATCATCCTTCTTCCTACCTACTCCTAGGAATAATAATAATGGCCAAACTTAAACCCTAGGAGACAAAAGTCTGCTTATATACTAGGTTGGATTGGGCCTTAGAAAATCCAAACAAGAACTAGGAAACCCTAGTAACCATATCTCCACGGGTCGTGCAAATGTACACGAGCCATGACAGTCTTCATTTTTCTGAACCTGACTACTTTTATTTGCCGCAACCATCTACTATCATGTGTTTAGTTCGTGGATTTTAGTCTTTCATTATCTTTGTGAATGACCTTCTAAAATATACTACCATTCTTTAGAAAGTCCTTCTAAGTAGTCTGAAGTGCCAATAAGCAATCTATAACTAAGAGCTCACAAAAAAAATCTAGATGCTCTTGGAGATATAAAATCAATTAGACCAAGAGTAGGCTACAAAATTAGGGATGTAGATATGAAAAAAACAA
>JAULKM010072952.1:0-11882 GCA_032355605.1 Rubia tinctorum
TTGGAATAAAATTTTATTGGTATAATATTTATTTAATTTTTAAGGTAGAATACCGATCAAAGTTTGGATAAATATTGGAAAATATTGTTAAGATTTATTCAAAGAGTTGAGATTTGCTGCAACTCAACTACATTTATTCAATTGGGACCACTCGCATTTAATGTCAGCACACTGCTTTGTTCGGCAGTACTGCTTGGCCAGCTGCATTCGTGGCATCTGCAACAACGGTGTAGCATACTGCTACAATATTTGGAATATTTACTCCAAAATACAATGGTTGGAGATGCTCTTATAAATATGCTTTCATTACAACTTCATAATCTAATGTATCACAAATATATTTATAATTTGTATGTTAATTTCTAATTAATTTTGAATACTCCCTCTGTCCCAGGATAAATTAACACATTTTGACTTCCGCAAGTCAACTGAATCAATTTTCAACAACTCGCTTTGGTCCTCTAAATATAGACTCTTATAAAATAGCACATGGCTTTTTAAAAGTTGAAATGAGTGGAGGAAGTTGTGTTGGGAAAGTAAAAAGTAAATTTAGTGGATAAAAATAATACTCCCTCTTTCCCAGGGGAACCTGCAGAGGGAGAAAGTTGAAGTTATAATTTTTACCAACGTGAAATGTCTCTTTTACCCCTGTCTTCTTCAACCTGGCAAACTCTTCCCACAATTCCACCTCCACCTTCAAACCCCTCTCTGGACGAGATTAAAGCAAGAGAAACTCTTAACCTGAATCCCACAGTCACAAACCAAGAGAAACTCTTAATTTCCCACAATCCCACCTCCACCTTCAACCTTAATCATGTCGGAGAAGAAGATGGATTTGCCAATTCCGCTGAACCCATCCTGAGAAGAAGATGGGTTCGCTGAATATGTTGAATTCCACCGGAGAAGAATATGAATTCACTGAATCCCGTTGGAGAAGAAGATAAGTTCGTTGAATCCCGCCAAAGAAGAAGATGGGTTTGCTGAATCCCGTCGAAGAGGAAGATGGGCCGCATCGGAGGCAGCGAATCTGAACTGGTGAACCTCCATCCTTCGGTCTTCGTCTCACCGCCGAGATTAAGCTCCACAAAAGATACCAGCGGGGAGAAGAAGAAGGTTTTCGCTGATGGGGTTGGAAGGATTGTTGGCGGAGGCAAAATGACGGGAGAGAAGTGGTGATTGAATGAGTAGATCTAGGGTTGAAGAGGGTGGATATGGGTTGGGCTTGATGAGTGAAATTTTAAGATTTTAATGGTAATCATGTCTTTTAGAATGTTGAAATTTTCTTTAAATGGAAAGTGTTCAGATTTGCTTAGGACAACCCAAAAAGGAAAGTGTGCAGATTCGGTTGGGACGGAGAGAGTATAGAATTTGTCAAAAGAGGAAGGAGCCAAAATAAAATTTAAAAGAAACATCCAAAAATAGAAAGTGAGTCATTAAAAGAGGATAGGAGGGAGTAGAATATCTTTATTCACGTGGGTAAACAAATTTTTAAAAATAATAAAATAAAATATATGTGATGATGAATCCAACAACATTTAACATGATAATAGTTTTGCATATATAATAGACTAAATTATTTTGTTGGTCTCCAACATAGCATCTTTTACCATCTTTTGGTCCTCGTGAGTAGGGATGATACTGGGGCTGGTTTTGGTAGAGGTCCGCCCACATCCGCCCCAATGGGGTGGGTATGGATGTAGTTCTCATGGGGGTGGGGCGGTTATGGGTATGAAAATTGATACCCGCCATGGGTAGTGGGTCAGACATGGAAATTAGTTCATATCCGCCCCACCCCACTATATCCGCTATGTACACACTAATTTAATATATAATAAAGTATTATTTATCCATAATGCATATGTTTTACTTATAATATTTTCATGTAAATATTATTATACTTTTAATATTAAAATTATTAATTTTAAAGTAAAATTTAGGTGTTTTCAAGAGATATAAATGGGGTGAGTAAAATAGATTTGAAGTGGGTATGGAGATTCAAGTGGGTGGGGGCGGGTGAATTTTAATATTGTACCCTATATGGGTGATAGGCGGGTATGGGGTATGAAATTTGTTGGTGGGCATGGGTATGTTGATACCATAATCCGTACCAACCCCGTTCCATTGTCATCCCTACCCGAGAGCAAAATCACGTTTTCAAGTACCCCACAAATTCAAAGTGAAATTTTTGGTCTAAAAACCCATAATCCAGGTGATTTTCAGGTAAACCGACATTATTTCCTATATGGTTAGGGGGTTTTCATAATTTCACTTATTAAAAAACCCTAGCCCATTTTCCTTCTGACCCGAGAAGGATCCAGTCGTTGCCCCTTTTTGTAAGTTTGACCGGTTCCTCCTTTGACTAGAACCTGCCCGAATGATGGTTTAACTGGGCAGCATGCTCATTAAGGTGTAAACCCTACCCGACCCATCCTGCACCGTCTTCATCGGATTTTGGCCATGTTTCCAGAATCGTTGCCAGAATCTGGGTAGTAGTTCATCCAAAATGGTCTTCGAGTTGGGGAATCCTTCCAGTGTAAAGCCCAAATCCAAAAGTATGTCGAAATGCCCAAATCCAGTTCCTGCATCAACGCCAAGACCGAATCTTTGAGAAACTTGGGAGTTCTGTTTGTGCCCAGAAGTTCCAGAAGAAGAACTTCCCAAAACTCATCAAGAAGCCTTCCCGTCGGATTCCATAAGAACGAATCTGATATGGTTAAGGCTCAATCTAGGCATATGAAACCCTTCCCCCTCCTCCTCGCCTCCACCCATCCCATCCCACCCTACATTCGCGAGCAGGTAAACCGACGAGCAAAACGGCGAGCAGGTAAACTGGAAAACCGGCGATCGGAAATCAAAGAGTTGGGGGAATTTTTATTTTTTATTTTTTATTAGTGAAATTACAAAAATACCCCTAACAATATCGGAAAATAATGTTGATTTACCTGAAAACCAACCGGAGTCAAGTTTTGGGGACCGAAAATTTCCCTTTGAATTTGTGGGGTGCTAAAAATGTAGTTTTGCTCTCGAGGATCAAAAGATGGTAAAAGATGCTATGTTTGGGACAAAAATAATAATTTTGTCTATATAATAATAGAATTTAATGGTCGAATTTAACTCAGTGTGACTTCCAAAAGTAAAAATATGCCAAATTATCTGAGACGGATGGAGAATACAAAATCGATCTCCTTAATGAAAAGTTGATTCTGTCACTAGCAACATCCGAGTAGAAATATGTGTCGATTTCTAATTACAAAGTTGCTGAATTTCGTAAGGAAATTATTTACCGAAATTTAGGAATTTCCTTCGAAAAGTATTTACCAAAGTTTCTTGCTTTCGTAACACAAATTATAAATATATTTATAAAACATTAGATTATGAAGTCTTAATGAAGGCATATTTATAAGGAATGTACTTTCCTCAAAAAGATATTTTTTTATGATAGTGCTAATCTTACCTATCATTTTTACATAAGTGCTGATTTAACCATTTTTTTTTACTAAAGTGCTAATTTAACCCTATCTTATTAATAAAAGTATTGATCTAACCCGGTCACCATCAGCCGGCGGCGGTGAACGACGGCGGTCCAACATTGACCACCATTGACCAATGTTGACCGACGTTGACCGGCGGTGGTGACTGGTAGAAGGGTTTGAACACTTTTTTAAAGGGTAATATCATCTTTTTTTATAAATTCATTTTTTATTGTTTTCAAAGGCGTAAATGGTCATTTTAAAGCATTCAGGCCAGATTTTGGTTGTTAGGGTTAGATTGACACTTTTGACCAAAATATAGGGTTAGATTTACAAATTTAGATTTTATAAGGTTATATTGACATTTTCAACCAAAACATAGGGCTAAAAACATTTTTTTTCTAAATTAATATGATGAAAAGAACATGAAAAAAGTGTGTTTTTAACCCTATATTTTGGTCGAAGGTGCAGGAATGACCTTGTAAAATTTGAAGGTGCAGAAATAACCCTGGATTTAGTTACCAAAATGTCAACGGTCAAATTGTCCTGAAATTGTGGAAATGACAATTTTACCCTTCTGGTGATTTTTTTTAAAATGGTAAAAAACATTTTTACCCTCCATTCTTTCTTCCTTTTACCATTTTCCCATTTTCCTCTCTTTATCTCCCGTTTTCCCCTCTCTCCCTCTCGTCCCCTTCATCATCCATGGCAACTGGTACTCCGACGAGCGCTATCTAGGGTTTACCCTGACGGCAAGGCTGCTGATTACCCGAGCCCAGGAGAGGTTGGTGCGAGGGTTTCTGGATTTGATTCTTGGATTTGATTTGAAGGTTAAGGTTATGGGATGTGGTGGCGGTGGATGTTAGGGGAGGGGGGTTGTGGTGGTGGCGCGAATTGCCGATTGAAGGTGAGGGGTTGTGGTTGTGCCTGTGGGTGTAGCACGGGGAGTTGGTGGATATGGTGATTGTGGTGGCGCACAGGGAGAGGTGGCGTGATGGGGGTTGTGGTGGCGCGCACGGGGAATGAAGGGACTGCTCAGGACATTAAAATATTAGATATAATGGTACGTAAGTGAAAAATAGCACTATTCATATTCACATTAGGGGTGTAAAAGAACCGAGCCAAAATCAAGTAGTAGTGTGCTCGATCTCGAGCTTGAAAAAAAATTTACTATGTTTGTGTTCGAGCTCGAGCTCGAGCTCGAGCTCATTCGATCCCAGAAAATTTATCTCAATCTCGTGCTCAATTGTTTGTGATCTGCTCGAACTCGGCTCGTAACTCTATCGAATTTGAACTCGAGCTCAAGCTCGATTGGTTTGTTGAACTCGTTAACTTCGAACTAACCAATACAACCCTCTAATTTATACAAAATTGTAAATAAAAATTAATATAGTTATACACGTACAAGCTCGTGAGCCTACTGAACAAGAATGAAGAAGCTCGAGCTAGCCAAATAATTGAGGTAGCTCGGGCTCGGCTCGTGTTCATCTAGCTCGAGTTCGAGTCGAGCTTTTGCTCGAATTGTTTGCGAGTTTTTCACGAACGACTTGGCTCGTTTACACCCCTAATCTGCATCTGTCCACCCTCACGGAAATATGAAATGAAAGAATTAGTAGCACCACGATTGTTGAAAATTGATGTGGGATCAACCTTTGAGAATCATACAACTAAAACCTCTTAACAATTCTTGCCAACGCACATTTACAGCACATTCCTTGAAAGTCTCCACAAAACGTAAACTCTTTTGATAATTGTTCGGAAGTTGGTGTCTGATCTATCATCATATTCATCAGAGTTGCATTCTGCTCTAATAATACATCTTCCTGTCATCAAAAGCTCTACTTCAATTCAATTTACAAAATAAAGTCTTTCAACCATATGATCCACATATGTTAATAGCAGCAAATGGCTCTTTCCTAATCCTTTGTACCGCGACCTTTTGGTCTCTCGCCAAAACTCATTAGCTACACGAGAAGCTAATCAGGATAAATGCTTTCGAAATCTAGTGCATCATCTCCTGCAGATTGGATTGGCCCCAGAGAAGACTCATTAATGGTAGCTAGAACCATGAATTGCCTATTTCTTTCCATATGCCTCACTTGAGGTCCCCATCTAACAGCAAACACCTTGTAGCGGATCGCAGAGTTCACTTCGACCCTGGATTGATCATTGCTCAAGAAGAATGGCGTTTCTCCTTCAACGTAAGAGTAGTTTGACATCAATTGTACTGACAGATAGACAAGCTCCATTGGTCCGCATTTCAAAAAGACTCCTGTTCTCGTCACCTTGTGGACAGTGCCAACCATTACTTCGCCATTCTGGGGTAGGAAAGTGCGACAGCGGTATGTCACGGGGAAGAGGATGTGTGATGAGCAACCTCGTCGTCCTCTGCCTATGCTTATCAGTTCGGTTACTGCAAGAAAGTAACCCAACTCTTCATCAGCTTTAATCCCTCTCAGCTGCTTCAAAAGGCGAGTTGCAATCTCGCTTTTACAGATGATTCCACCTTCCTTCATGTCTTTCAAGGGAAAGACCACAAGAGAATCACGTTCTATGTCACGCAGCATAATCAATTCCTGTGGAAATTATGTAACGCAATAACTCAGTAATCTGGAGGATGTCAAACAACACAAAACACATTTCTAAGCATGCACTTGTTTACCAACAGAACCAAAGAATTTAACCCTTTCAAACTAAGCACTTTAAATAAGAATATGCAGATAGCTATATTCTGTAGCACATAAACAGCTGATGTACTAGGGTAAACTCCCATTCCAACATGGTCGCATTTTCCTTCTTTCGGAATCCTTCCCTCCATGACACGGAATATGCAACCCAAATGTGAAATGCTGCCCGTTCAAGCAACGAAAGGTATACTGTACGAAATGAAACAAAATGAAGTAACAGAGAGCCTTGAGGACTGCATGATCGAAATTCTGAAGCCTAGATAACGCCAACAATAGGTTCACTGTCCATAACCAAGAAACAACACTATCCAGCCCCTACACTAAAGAAAGTTCCCATTATCCTGTTCAATGTTTATGTTATTTAGCATATAATCTCCTACTTTTGCTACAATATCTAACTTATAAAGGAGTGTGAACCTAACAACCAAGTGTTTGCCAATTTTTAGTGGAGCATATTTATGGTTTCTTGCAGAACTATGCAAACTAACAAATATGCTGTAGTTTTGGAAGTGTTACACAAAGATTTGACCCAAGAACCCTGAGTTTCTTTACACAATCTCTACCAAATGATAACCTCGTAAAATCCCTACATTATTGTCATTTGGTATTAGTACTGCAACAATGGTCTCATATTAGTAGTTTGTTTATTACCTACACAAGTCAAACGACTCAAACCTCTTTAACATATCTTTCTCAGCACTCCTCTGGCTAGTCTATATAGAGGGATCAATTCCTCATAGAGTGCAGAGAACGGTTAAGGACATCCCTTTAACTTGTTTTTATGATATGGACAGAAGAGATCAAAACAATCACAGAAAATATATCAAAACCAGGAATTCACAACTGATACTTCTACAACTTGATCAAGCATTCATCCAATGGGAGGCACAGAAAAAGCAACGTAAAGAAACTCAATTAACAGATCTTGTAAGATCAAAATAATAAGCCACATTAGGGTGACGGGTCCCACATTTTCTAAATTCCATCACCAGAGTCATCCTCATAAAAAAGTAACAGTAATGCCACCTCGTGCCTTACAAGTTTTCAGAATTTTACATCTTTTTTTCCTCTCTACTCTTCATTTCCACAAAGAGACAACTTTGAGTTCTTCAGCATCCTGTATCTGCCTCTACGTGTTTCAAATTTATGCCCACAAATGAACTAATAAAAGAAAAGGTAAAATCAAGGATCAATAACATCTGACTAACTCGAACTATTCAGAATTCTATCTTCAATCATCAAACTAATCCCAAGCAATCGCCAAATCAATTGCAAAAATTCATGTTCATAAATGACAAGTCTAGTTTAGGTCTCCATCAGCTGATAAACCAACAGGCGATTTATGAAAATTCGACAAAACATTAGTAGACAATAAACGGGAATTCTAGGCACATCAATATGAGCAATGGTCATGCTTATCGAACAACCACTTAAAAACAGTACCAAAGTATAAGATGAAAACACAAACACAGGGCTGCCCTTTAGTTTTTGATCAAGTGCTACAGTGAATAAAACCTACTACAAATTAACAATAACAGCCATCCTGATAGTTATTACTCAGCTGACTAAACTCCTCAAAAATAAATCCCTTTCTGCATATCCTCAACCCAATTTCGTCTAAGTGATGAGGCCAACTGTTATATCGACCCAAGAACAACAAAAAATAACATTCAGATACCATTCTGTTCGCATTCGAATAGTCACGTGATTCAGATCAAACTAGGGATTCCAGCAGAAATGCAAGAAAAGGACAAGAACCCAGAAGATAAAATCACGAAAAGTAACAGAATTCTGCGAATTGGGCATTTTACACGAGAGCAAAAGTAAACAGCTGTGTGCAAAAAGATTGGATCTTTCACCTTAGAAAATGAGGAAGGTAGGACCAAATTGAGTGATTTTTGTTTCTCTGCAAAAGGGAAAGAGTAGAGAACGTGGGAGAAGCTTAAAACTTCACCGATTTGAATGCAACGCCAGAATGAATGAATTGGTATGCTTCTTGCTATCTCCCTCCAAAATGTTTTTGCCTCGAAACACAATTTTATTTAGAATAGTGTGCATTTGCCATTTATACCCCAGATCTTGTATTTGTTCAGATATTCCCCATTTTTTGAAGTGCACGTGCTACTTCGGTTTCATTGGATTTGACACCATAACTCTAAATGCTTGGATTTAGTTGAACAAAATGATTGGATGAAAATTGGATTTAGGAAGGGAAAACTCGAATGAGTGGATGAAATTGAAATAATCTTGACATAAAAAGGAAAGTGTGTCAAATTCACAAAAACAATCAAAAAATGAAAGTGTGCCACATTCAATGAAACGAAGGGAGTATATCCCTAATCTCATCTGAAATTTTGGTCAACTGTGATCTATGTCGGGCTCAATCGAAATGACTGAGTTAACCTTACCCTCAATTCTTGTGTTTGTTCATATATACCCTCAATTTCTCAAAAGTGTACATATGTCATTGGTCTCACATAAAAATTTGGTCAACTGTGATCTTTGTTGGATTCAGTGAAATGATTGATTTACCCCCCTTATGAAAAAAAATTAAAAATATTTAAAATGTACATTGATCATTTTGTCCTCCCAAACCCTAAATCTCAAATACCGATTCATTCTCATTTCATTATGAAATTATGAGAGTTGAGTTTGAGTTCTAAGGGATCTGAAACCTTGTGCGGTGAAGGGGTATATGAAGAGTACTAATCCGCTCTCGATTCTCCTACTTTTCAATAATTATTCTTTGTTACATCATATCTCTTAAAATAATGTGCCAAAAGTAAATAGTCCAATTTTTATGAGATGTGAGGACAATATAATAACGATGCATTTTAACTATAAAATCTTATTGGGAAAAATACATTTAAAACCCTAACTTTTGGATTAAAGTGCCAATATAACACTGCAATTTGATAAAAGTGTCAAATTAACCATAACTTAATACTAATTGTGTCATTCTAACCCTAACTATTGGTCAAATTGTGCTAACATAGCCAAATTTTCTAATTCCGGCATTGACCCAAAGAATTCAGGCATTGACCACAAAATGAAATGACCAAATACCCATTAGACCAAAGCTAAAAATTTAATACCCATTATACCCTTGTTTTCTTTCTTCTTCACAACCCACCAAGCCAAGCTCTGTCCTCCATCGCCGTTGATCGTTACCACTTGACACACCCCACTCCCGATCTTATTTTTTGCTGGAGTGAAATGAATTGAACTAGACCGACTAAATCAAGTATATTAAAAAACACGAATAATGTAATTAAACTAAACAAAGTGTGAAATAAACTGAATTAAAGTGCAAATAATCCTGAAAAAAAGGCCTAACTTTTTGTAAAATTAAAAACACATTCATGACAAGATTATTTAACATAATTAACTACTCCCTCCGTCCCAGACTAAATTGCCCACTTCACTTTATGTCACTATTCAAACTTTGACCACATATTTAAATAGATATATAAACAATATTATTATCATATATGATATTGTTGAATTCATCGTAACAAGTAGTTTACAAATATTAAATTTTATTTTCCGTTATTATACGTCGGTGAACATATTAACGGTCATACATGTTTCTTGAATAGCGTAATAATGATTGTTGTGCAATTTAAGTTGGGACGGAGGAAGTACACATTTTTAAAAACTCAAGGTTTTGTTTTAGGCAGATTAATGGGGTAATTTAATGTTAATTTTTTTACTTATTGTAATTAGTTTTTTTACAAAAACTTGGGTGAGACTGTCTCATTTAATCTTATGGTGAGACGGAGGATTTAAGTACAATTATTTAAATATGGGGATGACATGAGGTACTTTGTGTAATTTGTAAAACTTTAGTTTGTACCTTGTCTCACCATAAGTTATGGTGAGACGGTCTCATTTGAGTCTTTCTCTAGTGTTTTTTATAATTTTAAAAACGTTTAAAATATATTACAATATATAAATAGTTTTAATTTAACCTTAAAAATTAGTGAAATGAAATTTTTATGATTAGTCTCGTCATTAGTCAGTCTAATAGAAAACTTTCTCTTACTTCTGTTAGTATGATTTTCAAATTCATGAAAAAAAGGAAAAAACTAATTAGTAAAAACAAACTTGTACTCCTACGTCCCAGCTCTATTTACACTCTTAATTTTTTGACATTTTCTTATATCAAAGTTTGACCGTATTTTTAAATAGATATATGAACAAAATATTATCGTATATGACATTGTTGAATTTTTCGTAACAAATCATTTCTAAATATCAATTTTTCATTTGTCGTTATTATACGTAGATAAACATATTTACGGTCAAATATATTTTTGGAATACATGATAATGATTGTGGTGCACATAGAGTTGAGACGAATTGTTCAGTAATAGCATTTATAACGGTGGAGTACAGAGGAGTGAATTGGAGTACTCCCTCCGTCTCAGTTTAAATTTTCCACTTGAGTAACAATGTTATCATTATGTGATATTGCTGAATTTATCGTAATTAGTTGTATCTTATAAATATTAATATTTTATTTATCGTTATTATACGTAAATGAACATATTAATGGTTAAACACGTTTTTTAAATAGAGTGATTGATGCGGTGGTACGGAGGAAGTAAGTATTAAGCAATTAATGAATGACTGAAAATAGAAACCTCGTTTCAAATTTTCGGCGAACAAAAATGGCAACTTTTGGAGGGAGGCAGCGGTGCATTATAACGGTGGAGTACAGAACCTCCCTTTTGCAGACAAATCTATTCCGTTGCATCTAGTTCCACATTTCTCATCTCCTGAGGTGAAAGTTCGAATCTTTTTCTTGTTCAGAAATGGCCGAGTTGCAAAATTCTGTTCTTTCTGGTGAATTTAGCTTCTGGGTTTTTCTTTTCTTGCATTTCTTTTGCAATCCATGGATTCACTCAGTCACGTGCCTTTTGTGTGATTTGAACAAAAGGGATTTTGCTGAATGTGAGGTTTTGCTGTTCTTGTGTAGATGAAGCAGTTTACCTATTTGTTATGACAACATGATTTATTTTAAAGGGTTTAGTCATCTGAGCACAAACTCACTTGATCTTTATCTAGTATGGTTATCATTTAGTACTCAAAGCTCATTAAACTTTTGTATTTTTCTCTGGAATAATCAAATTCTTAAGGACGTGCTTTAAAGTTTACAGATAACTGAATTATTGACACTCTGAATTCCCACAGGAAGTTAAGATGTTGCACAACAAAGAAGCTGAAACTTGTGTGTGTTTTCCTGTGGTGAGCATGGAGGAAGGTGGAAGGATACGCCAGAGTGAGATTGCAACCCGCCTTTTGAAGCAGTTGAAAAACACGGGGGCTGATGAAAACGATGGCTACGCTCTTGCAGTAACTGAACTGGTGAGCATAGGCAGAGGAATGCCGAGTGGTTCAGAACACATCATCTTTCCCGTAACATTTCGCTCTCGCACCTTTGTACCCCAGAAAGGCGACGTAATGATTGGCACGGTCCATCTGGTGTGGAAACATGGAGTCTTTCTTGAAAAACTGGTTTTACCGTTTTAGGCGTTAACTAGAAAACCTATGTTCCAATGTAGTCTAACCTAACCAAGTACGTAAAGTAAATAAACACGAGACACACAACTTGGTTACGCAGTTCGGTGAAATCCACATACGTTTGCGGGGCCTGACCCAGTTCAGAATAAATCCACTAATCAGAAAGATATAGTACAAAGTACACCATACAACTATACTT
>JAULKM010072962.1:0-11882 GCA_032355605.1 Rubia tinctorum
ACTTCCACATCAGCTTGCATAAAAAACCGATCCAAAAGCAAGTGTGCCATTTTCTCCGGGACGGAGGGAGTATATTTCAGTGTTTTTATTTGATGTTTCAACTATATTTATTTTGATGTGTTTTCTTAGCGTGATCATTGGTGTTTTTTTTATTTCCATGTGTTTTTTTAAAATTGTTATCATTTGATGTTTAACTACTTTAATTTGATGTGAGTTTTTAATATTTTTATTTGTCATTTAAATTTTTTGATTTAATATATTTTAGTGTATTTACTCGATGTTTAACTATCTTTATTTGATGTGTATATTTAGAATTTATTTTGATGTTTAGTTATAATTTAGTGTATTTTTTATGTTTTAATTTGATGTTTAACTATTTTAGATTGATGTCAATTTTGGGGTATTTATTTATTGATGGTTTAAATTTTTTATTTGATGTTGTTTATTTTTTAATTTGACGTGTGATTAAATAGATGTAAATTATGTTTGCAGCCCAACAAAACAATTTATGTTTTCATCCCAAAATGGAACGATTTTAACCCATTCCCTTCCCACAACCCAAACCCAAACCCAAATTTAGTCTTTACTAGTTCGACCTTGACGCTGCCGACGACGACGCTACCAACTGGAAACCGCTTGCGGTGCTGCCGTCGACGACGCTACCCACTGGAAATCGAGCGGGACGTTGACGACGAAGCTTCCTTGCAACCAACATCTGTAAACGCTTGGCCGAAAAATTCAGACCGAATTCGACCCGCGATGTTTCTTCTCCCTTTCGTCGGAGAATTCATTCCCGGTGCCGTTAGATCCCCCGTCGCCTTGATGCTCGAATTTCGACTCCCTTTGTTCCTGAGCCAGTTCTACCCAATCCCTACAAACTTCCCATCGTCTCCGCAAAAATATCACCGACGAATTCTCCGATAGGAATCCTTCATCTGAGCAATCCATCGCGACCAAGGGATCCTCCGACCGCGCGAGCCATTAGCCATCACCAGCGAACCAGAGAATCGAGAAGAGCAGGATCCCAAAGGCGGATTCTTAGGGTTCCGACGCCGGCGTTGGAGCGTTTAGCGGAGAGGAAAGAGTACTTTTAACATTTGCAATTCAGCCCTAAACATCAAAGCTTCTTATAAATATGACCCCAAAAATATAATAATTGTGATTTGACCCCTAAATTTGAGTTGCTCCTATTTAAAGTTCTATAATCTCTAATTAGTCCATGGTCTTACAATAAGATGGTCTCGCAGGAGATGAACTCTTAAAAAAGAGGAGGACCACGTAGTTGAAAGAATGAAAAGGCATTTTAAGAATTAATAAGTTATATGGTGGTATCTCCATTAATTTCAAAAATTTACATGCCAAGTCAAATATATCAATTAACACAAATAAGAGAAAGTATAATTAATATCAGTATTCAAAATGTTTGCTCATTATTTGATTTTTTTTTTCATATTAAGGAGCACCTTCTAATAAGGCAAATCATTAATGACGGGTCACTAATAAGGAATAGTTTCTTAATTAAGGATCAAGTACATGTCTCCTCTTAAAAAGTTGTACCAATAAAAATATGCACCTAACACTGATCTTCTTTTTAAAAAACAAAACAGATAAAAATAGTTAGTGGATTATGAGCCCCTATAATAAGTAATTTGAAATTTTACTTTTGTTGAAACTTAAAGATAAAGAAAATATATCTTCAAATTGATTGTTTGAGTAGTACTAATTAAAAAAAGTTGGAAGGAACTCATATAATTGTGGATCCTTAAGTCGATGGACGACGAGTAAAAGTTGAACTGAAAGTTAGTATTAAAAAACAGAGATTTTCTGAAATGATACTCAATTTTAATCGGAATTGACAGTTTGATATTTAAATTTTGTATTTGTCCTTTAAAATTATCTACTTTTTCATTTATATGTCAAAATGGTATATTATTATTAATTTGAATCAAAATTATGCTATAATGGTACTCACCTTTAACTAAGGAATACTTTTTTCAAAATATTAATGTAAAAGTGAAAACCTTTTAAAAATAACTTTAACAATAAAGTACTAATATGTGAATTTGACTTAAAATTGGATATCATCTAAACCTTTTATCTGGAAAAAATTTAATGACAAAATATTATTAAAACATCAATTTAACAGGTCTCAAAATGCAAAGGTTGGTTGAAGAGGATCAGAAAAGTAGGAAGACAATAAAGATACATGGGAATTGGACTGGGGATAGTTGTGCATAAAATAGAGAGAAGAGAAGAAGGTGACCAAACTCGTGGCTTCAAAACACAAATTCAGCAAATGCAGGAAGAAATCAACGGTAAGCTTGGACGAAGCTTTCATATGCAGAACCAAACATTCGTGATCAAGCTTGGACGAAGCTTTCAACAGTCAGCCGCACTTTCAAATATTCGTGACCAAGCATCTAAACTTGAACTATAAGTTATAACCCATGTACGAGTTTTATTCAATGCTAAAATTGCCCGATGTTTAACTCTCATATCGAAAGATGAAAGAACGGTTGGGTTGAATATAAATAATAGTTTCATCCAGGCCCGGTCCAATAACTGTGTCGAACATAAGAAAACAGATGGAACAATATATATATGTATAGAAAAAAACCAAATATTACATGCTCCAATTGTTGGGGATTTAAACCTCGATCTTCACCTTTTAAATATTAAAAACCCCTCCTTTACTCCCAGAAAAAACACGATAAATAATCAAAAGAATAACACGTGAATTTTTATGTGGAAAACTCAAATCGGGAAAAATCACGGGAATCAAATGATTCCAATCCACTAGAAAATAGAAAGAGTTTACATTGTATGTTCTATCTCTCAACACATAATGTCTCTCAAAACTCAATTCTATTCTATCTAATCAACCACAAACTTTCTATCAATCACACATGGTGGGTATAATACAAATATGAGATGTTTATACTAAAATTCTAACATAACCCTAGTTCTAATTCTATTGAACCTAACTACCCTATCCCATCCAGAATAAATACCTCTAACTCGAGGAGTATTCCCAAAAATTCCTGCATTAACGATTTTTCCTTCCTCCTGATGAAATGTTCCATTTTATAAATCTTACCTACTTTAAATATTATGTGTGAAATCTTTTTTTTTCTGATTTGCTTTAGGTCATAAAATCTTAGGACTGGCCCTAATCCCAACATATTCATCTTTTGAGAATAGTGTAAAAACAAAATTACGTGTATTAGAGAATTTGTATCAGAGGGAGGCGAGCTATGGTTCAAACTTGTCTCTAAATTGGACATTGTAAATGCAAATTGAATGTGAACAGGTAGCTGAAACATGCGGCTGCCCTTTACTTCCCTTGTCATGGAGAGTAGAATGGTCCATCCAGCAATAAGAAGTAGTTTCGCCAATATTATGTCATGAATTCCCATGAAGTTTACAGTTGTATAGGGAGAACCTATACTTTACCAAATAAATTTTAGAGGGTAGTTCTGTTGGTTTTTACTCCGTCCGTCCCAACAAGTTTGACCTATTTATTTTTCACGGTTTTCAATGATCATATTTGATCGTCAATATCTCTAGCTACGTGTAACAATTCCGTATAAAAATTTGACATTTAGGAAATAGAAGTTAAGATGAATGTAAGGATATCTAATTTAATATTTTTATCGTAGACTATTAATTTTATATTTAGGGTCAAGGTTTACTAAGTTTGACCTGGAAAAAAATAGGCCAAAACTGGTGGGACGGAGGGAGTAGTAACTAACGAGGTACTTTTGAACTTTTCAGTTTGGTCCTTAAACTTTAATTATTTAGTGGTTTGATCTTCTGTATAATAAGCTAAACAGCTATGTTGCCCTAGGGCCTCATATTGATTAAAGAAATTAATGGAGGCAAGGCAATTTTACTATTTTGTCAGTAGCTTAGTATGTTTAAGGAAAATTAACCCAATTACATGTATGATTTTGATGATAAACTCTATGTAGTTAGCCTAATTATCTACGTTTCATTTCAGCCCAATTCATTAAAAAGTATAAACTAATACTTTTTAGATTAATTTTAGAATAATATATTTAATTTTACTATAGTTCATTTCTGTTTGATTCTATTCAATTCAATATAAAATAACTCCAAATAACAGATCATGAATTCCATATCTTTTTAAAACCAATCTCCCCCCATAATTCTTCTCTCTCGCTAATTCTTTCGACTTTCTAATCTTTCTTATACATTTCCTTCCTCAATATCTAAGCTAGGTCCTAAAAATCTAGCAACCACTATTTTTTATGAGAAGACTCACATGAAAACATTTTAGAATAACTTATACTGAGACGGCAGATTGAATAAAATTTTTAAAATTATTAAAAGTACTTAATATTAATTTTCAATTCTTAACATTTATATTTAAATCTCGATCTCTACATAAAATTTGGCGACACCGTCTCATCCGAATATTTATATTTTTTTATTTCCAATTGGCGGACTAGACAAATACGTAGAGCAATTCCCAACCTAGTAGTTTTTTCAAAAAAAAAAAATAGCCCAGTAGATGATTATGTACTTACAAGTTACAACCTGATGGACCCTCTATGTTTGTCATATACCGGGGTTAAAAAGGGAAATTTAGCTCAAGATCATAAAAGGGAAGGTAGCCGATCGAGCAAGGTTGAAGCTGTGTTCATCAACCCATCCCCAACTCTCTTTTACAGTTAATTTGGTAATTAGTTTTTTATAAAAAGTAAATTTGTATCATTGATTAAATTTTAGAAAAGTGTACAAAATTTGGAGGTGATCTCCAAGAAGTATAATCCAATGGATTTGTTTTTGGATATTTTGCCAATTTATGGGCAATTCTATTTTTCTATCTAGGGATCCATCATATCCGTGGATCATTAAAACTGATTATTAGGGTTCTAATATCTGCTATAAGGAGCCCTACATCAGTCCTAGCTTCTTCCAATTTCTGTATAGCATGAATTACTATTTGAGCATCTCCCAGAATGTGGTTTGGTGTCAATCTTTGCTTAATGCATCCATTTAAGGCGAAGATAAGTGCACCTGCTTCTGCAATTTTTGCTGAATAAACTTGTTTAACTCGAATGGATTCTCCATACATCCAATTATTGTTTGTGGATTTGATATACCATCTGAAACATGAAGCATAGTTTGGGGCAGTAGCGGTGTCGAAGTATAATGACATTCCTGTATGATTTGAACTTTCAGATCGATGTATATTGTCACTATCTATTTCCTTGAAAGGGCTATCATGTTGTAGTTTACCCTTTTTATTGCCTCGATCTGTTGTAATGAGTGCTGAACTGTGTGTGTTGTGTCAAGAACATGAATTTCACCATGGAGTAATTTATTTCTATGATACCATAGATGGTTGAGCAGTAACACGATCAAGGATATTGTGTCTCCGTCTTCCTCCGTTATTAGGTCTTATACCCATAGAGATAAAATTGGTTGATGGTGTTTATAAGTATCAGTAAGTAAATCTGCTGTAAAACATATTTGATGGGTTAGGGGACAGTGGAAGAAAATATGTTCTGGAGATATATCATCTGATGTGCATGTGAGGCACTATTGTTCTGCTGAGCTCAAACATCTCCTTTGAATGAGGTTTTCCACCGTAGGCAGTTGGTTTTTACACAGTCTCCATAAGAAATGACAGATCCTTGGTGAAACTTTTAACTTCCAAATCTGCTTCCAGTGATGTGATGGTCCAGTACTGCTACTTGCTGCATGCCCTATAACATCCAAATAGATTGAATTAATAGGCATATTATATCTTGATTTAACCGAGTAATTACTGTCAGTGGTCCGATTCCACATCCACAAATCATTTATTGATTTTGTGGTCTAGGTGTTAATAGGATTAGAGCAGATTCTTCTTCACTGAAAGTTGATCTGGTCAAATTTTTATTCCAACGTGTTCCATTTTCCTCCATAAGCTTATCTATTGTAAATCTCCTGGATAGTCATTTGGTAGGGAGATTGGTTTAGCCAAATTTTGTCTCGGCAGTCAAGGGTCAGTTTTGACTCTCGTGTCATTTCCTTTCCCAATTCTTCTCATAATTCCTTTTATCACTAGATCTCTGCCTTCAAGGATAGATCGCCAAGCAAAGGATGGCCAATAACCCAATTTTGTTTCCATGATGGATGTGTGTGCATGGTAAGCGACACTTGAAGTTGGTTTTGTAATTAGACAACATGCTAGCTTCCCCAACAATGCCAAATTGAAATGCTTCAAATCCTTAAAACCAAGTCCTCCCATTCCTTTTGGAGTACAAAGGTTAAGCCATTTAGTCCAATGAATTTTCCGCTTCGTTTCAATACTTCCCTACCAGTAATTTGCATGTAATTGATAGATATCCTCCACTAGTTTGTCTGGAAGTTTAAAACATGACATAGTGCATATATTGCAATACTGCCTTTATGAGTACTTCATTTCAACCTTTGGAGAGTTATTTATTTTCCCAACTCTGGACCTTTGTCCATGTTTTTTATTTAATGCTCTCTAGAGAAGCTGTTTTTTATCTTCCAAAGGTGGTTGGTAAACCCAGGTATTTGTTTGATTGTTTGTATTAGGACAAAAAGTAATAGATTGTTTCTCAAAATTTACTTTTTGCCCTGACTTGATCTTATACTTCTCCAGAATTTGCTTGAGTTGAATGGATTCAGTTGTACTTGCTTCACAAAAAATTAGGGTGTAATCAGCGAAGAGCAAATGAGAGAGAACCGGTGCCGAATGAGATATTTTATCCCCGAGATTTGTTTTTCCTTATTTTTTCCTGAAGCATAAAGGATAGTACTTCTCCACAAATGATAAACAAATTTGGTTGTAGGTTTCCTTGTCTGATTCCTCTTGATGGTTGTAGGTTTCCAAATCTCCTTTCATTAAGCTTAAACGAGAACTTAACTGATGATATGCACTCTTTGATGAGATTAACAAATTGTGGGGGGGGGGGGAACAAAGCTTGCAAAAGTTTTATTAGAAAAGGCGATTCAAAACGATCGAATGCTTTGCTCATGTCCAGTTTGATGGACATACAACCCGTTTTCCAATTGTTTTTCCCTTGATGTAATGATGTGTTTCATGTGCCATTAGAATGTTATCTAAGATTAATCTATTTGGCACAAAAACACTCTGAGATTCTGATATAATATCCCCAATTATACTTCACATTCTATTCGAGATGCATTTTGAAATGGTATGATATATGACATTGCATATACTTATTGGGTCTGAACTACGACACCATAGTTGGCTTCTTACCTTTTGGAATAAGAACCACTGTTGTGTCATTGATTAATTCCATCGATTCCCTTAATTCAATATTTGTAGAGCTACTGTAGAGACTTTCGATCCCACGATATTCCAGTAATTTTGGAAAAAGGATGACGTCATCCCATTTGGACTTGATGCTTTGTTTGGTACCATTTGCTTCAAGGCTTGAAGCACTTCAGATTGTGTAAATGTTCTGCATAATGTAGAGTTCATTTGACCAGTTACTCTCTTTTGTATCTTCGAAGTTTCCTCTTGCAAGACCTCTACTTGTGTGTTTCCGGAAGTAAATAGAATATTAAAATGTCCTGTAATTATAGTTTCCATATCCCGAGCATATGTGCACCATCTCCCATCTAGGTCCTTTAATCCATGTATACATTTTTTGCATTTTCGTTTATTTGCAAAAAATGAAAAAACTCTCTATTTCTATCTCCGCATTGTAACCAATGTTGTTTCCCTCTTTGCTTCCACTTGGTATCTTCTATATCCAGCATTGTCTCAATTTCGCATTTAAGACTCGCTATTTGCACTTGAGTTTCTGCTGTGATGATGCATGATTGTAAAACTTGAATTTGTTTAACTTCAATTTTTATCTCGTGATTATAAAATTCATTATGAGCTCAAATTTGTAAATGAGATGCACAAATTTTAATTGTTGCCTGAAAAAAACGTTATTTTCTTTGGTTAGATGATGACATGTTTTTTTCTATATTTGCAAAAGAATTGGGGTGTGGTCCGATCGGTGGCTAAACAAATGTTTAAGATGAGAATTTGGGTAAAGGTTAATCCAACTTTGTGTTGCCACGATATATAGTCTTGCTTTAACTGTGTGTGCATTCCTCCAATTTCTATTCCATGTGAATTTACTTCCGGAATAGCCTAAATCCCTAAGATTGCAATCATTTAGTGCGTTACGAAACACTTGAATTTGCCAATTTGGTCTTCTGTTAATACTATCAAATTCATGTTGATGAAAGATTTCATTAAAATCTTTGATACAAAGCTAAGGCAAGGATGATATTGCTTTTAGGTTTGAGAATTATTGCCAAAAATAATTTTATTTATTTGTGTCTGGTTCTCCGCATATACCTGTGAAATGCCAAATAAAAAATGTAATCGAATCTTTAATAGTAACGCACTAAATGGTTCTCCGTTACTATGTGCCTAGTAGATGCATAATAAAGAAATATTTTTGCTCTAGTAATACCAGTATGCCACGTCCACATGTTTTCCCCCGCATTAATGCCGCAGGCTATTTCAAGTGTTTTAGTGGTCTAGAAGTTCACTAATTTCAGTGGCAAAATTTATGTTTTTTAAATTTGTTTTTTCAAATGCTGGAATATATGTTTCTTTATATTCAGTGAAATCCTATTTTGTCAAATTAATTATTTATTGAATTTAATTGGATTTAAATTAATATAGTGAGAAATATGAATAATAGATTAAAACTAATTTAAATAGTATCATTTAAAAAAATTATGTAATTGAACCGAAAAGAAAATAAGTTGGAATTAACATGTTCTAAGTAATCTAAATAAAGATAAATGAAGTGAAAAACCTTATTTGTTAAAAGTATTTAAATTTTATACATTGCATGATATGTAAAAATGAAATTTAAATGCACCGTGCAATATAAATTGCTCTCTAATTTTTAATGAATTATTTATATTTCTTAGTGAATATAATTAAATAAAGTAGATATAAGTTATATTTATTGAGCAGAATATTATATATTAACATTTTTTTAAATTTATGATTAATTAATTTGTCTACATTTATCGTAGTCTTGTTTTTTAAAATCGTGTCTTTATTATTGTGTCATTTTAATTCTTTCGACTTATCAATTTATTAATTCCGGCCCTAGTTCTATCACTGCAAATATATTATATATATTTTTGAAAAGATCTCGTCTTTTCAAAGACGGTTTTTCCATTAGTTATAAAAGATCGTGGTTTAAACTGAAAATTAAAAGAACTCAAAATAAAATTTTCGAGTTACATTAATCGGGCCATAAACTTATAAGTACTGTACGTCGCATAAGAAAATTTTAATATTGCAACTGAAACATTTTACCTGCCTATAATTCTAATTCAAATCTGTCTTTTCATATGCGTATGGAAAGACGGTCTTTCCCAAAATTTGCCTTTTGAAAATTAATAATGTATATTTATAGTGATAATTATATAAAATGACAGTACACAAATAATATGAAAACGTGCAAAAATGACTCTATTAAATTGATAAAGTGCATAAATGACTATGTAAAATGTGAAAGTGCAGAAATGACCCTAAGTTTTTGAGAAATGGTGCAGATATACCCAAATTGCACTATTCCGATGTTGACTAAAGTAATTCATACATTGACCTAATTTGAAAAGATAAAAATGCCCCTAACCTTAAAACTAAAAATCTAATGACCATTATACCATAAGTTTCTTGTTCTTCAACTTAAAAAACCCTAACCACTGCTAAGCAACACCGCCGAGCACTCCTGTCATCGTCGCCATCGCCTATCCCCATCGCCTATCCACTGCCACCACCACCGATCCCTCTCTACCACCGCCGATCACCCATTGCCCGAAATGACTTTATAGCCCCCGCTTCCTATCTCCCGCCACCGCCAACCTACTACCGCCGCCTATCCGCGCAGCCCAGAACCCTAGCTCATATCCTCCGTCACTGTCTAAACCCTAGCTTCTCCGCCCGACCCTATCCACCACCGCCTATCCCCTACCCTATCAGCCACCAAATATCCCCTAACCCTATCCGCCAATAGCCCTAGCCGCTTAGCCCCCCCAACGCCGCTCAGTCATAACCACTCAGCCACCCACTGTCATTTTCATCTCTTTCCCCCGCCGCTCTGCCTAATCTCTGGCGTCTGAGCAAACACAAACATGAGGGTGAGCGATGGTTCAAACGACATTCTCATCTCTTTCCCCAGCGTCTGAGCGACCAGGAACACGAGTGTGAGTGGTGGTTCAAACGACGTCCTCATTTGTTTCCCTGGCGTCTGAGCAAACTCAAATGCGAGAGTGAGCGGTGGTGGTGCTACGAACAACGTGGGATAGGCGGTGACGGTGGTGGTGCGAACGACGTGGGATATGCGGCGGTGGTGGTGAGGGGGTGTGGGGCTGAGAGAAAGAGAGGAGAACAGAGGGTTGGGTCATGTTTAATTGAAATTTTGGGCTGTGGGGGTGGAAGTGTATTATTTATTTATTTTTTCCAATTTTTTTATCTCAGGGGTATAATGGGCATATCATCTATTTCTGGCCAATTTGACCGTTGACATTTTGGTCAACAAAATTCAGGGCTATTTTTGCACTTTCATATTCTACAAGATCATCCTACACTTTAAACCAAAATATAGGGTTAGAAATGCACTTTTCTCTTAACATTATTATTAAACTATACATGCATTTAATAAAATGCACATTCACAATTCTTCGGGAGTATTTTAGAAATGTGATACAAGTACTCCCTCCGTCCCAACCAATTCTGCACACTTTGAATTTCGTCAGTTGACTCAAAAAAATTAATCATTGATATCTATAATTGTGTGTAAATACAATTTTTGAAAAATTAATATTTTAAAAGTACATGCTATTGCGAATCAAACAAGATCACACACGATAATATTCTAACTTATTTATCAATTCAGTTTTGAGGACAAAGTTAAAAAATTTGACTAGAGCCATGTTCTTTGGAGTTGATCTGATCTAATTTGATTTGAACTGAACTAAACTAAAATAATATAAATATACTGAACTGAACAGAAATAATATAAATATATTGAAGTGAATTGAAATAAGTTTAAATATATTGAACTGAAATTTAATTATAAAAAATATTTGTTAATCAAAATAAAGTTTATTTACCGATTTTTTTTAAATTTCTTGTTACACATGATTAAAATGCCAAAAATCTAAATCATTTTAAAATAGTGTAAAAATACAAACATTTAAGAAAAGAACTAATATAAATTGAATTGCATTGATCTCAATTGATTTGTATTGTACTGAATTGCATTAATGTAAACTAAATTTAAAATAAGTGCATTGAAAAATATTAACAATATGATTAAATTAAACTAAATTTCATTATAAATATTCATGTTGAACTAAACTGAATTAAACTGATCTGAATTTAAAATGAACTTAATTGAATTGAATTCAAATGAACTGAAATGCATATTAACTCTTAACATAGAACTTTCATATCAGAAATGAAAATTCTCATATCAAACATTATTTTTTAGTTTTGTTCTTATTTTAAATATTGACTTGCAATATTTTATTTTTCAATTTTAATAATTATCTTAATAATTATTTTTATTTATTGATTGTAGTTACTAAACTGAAATAAGTATAAATATATTGGACTGAAATAAATATAAATATACTAAACTGAACTGAAATAATACAAACATACTGAACTGAAATAAATATAAATATATTGATGTGATTTGATATGAACTGAAGTGAAATCCAAATAAATTTTAGAGAAGAGAGGTTAAATGAATAGTTAAATTGTAAATATAAATATACTAAACTGAACTGAAATAATACAAACATACTGAACTGAAATAAATATAAATATATTGATGTGA
>JAULKM010072971.1:0-11881 GCA_032355605.1 Rubia tinctorum
AACAAGCAAGAATTTCATACCGTGCTTAATCCCCCCCCCCCCCAACCTACCCAATCCCATGAAGAGCCATGATGTTAGGCTACCCGATCAACCAATTTTCGACTGCAACCTTATGACTCCAACGCCGGCAAATGAGTAGATAGTAACAAAATTTCATATTCTTTTCTCTCTTTCTCTCATTTTGCCTAGGAGCCCTTTTGGGTTTTCATCCTAGACACACATCATGTTTCTTAGGCAACATCTCACCCACATTTAGCCTCTTATTTTTGCCTAGGCCGCCCTTTCGGGATTTCGACCTATCCGGGCCCCCAATGTTGACTGAATTTCCCACTCGGGTTTTTAACTTAGCGGGTTTATTTTTATTCTTTATCTCTGTTTTTTCAAAATTTCCAAAAATAATGGATTTACTTCATAATGAAAAGAAAATCCCAAAAGTAAACAAATCCTAAACAGAAATTATCCAGAAATAAGAAAAACAAATCCAAGCAAGCATCCAAAAATCCAAAAGCCATTTGAAAAATCCAAAAGCTACCCCCTCCCCACACTGGAATCCTACATTACCCTCAATGTTGACAAAACAGGGCGATAAGACAAGATAAAGCAAAGTATGGGGGGTATGCAAGAAAGAAGTGCTCACTATCCCTGATGGGAAGAAGAGCTACCATCTCCATACTGCGCTGGTACTCGGCCATCCAAGCCTCATTGTGCCGACGTCTGTCTCTGCGGCGCTGGTGCATCCATTTTATATAGTTATTTTAAGATCTTTTTTACTCATTTTGATAGACTTTTATGCTTTGGATACTCTATTTTACCTTGAATTCATATTATTAGAGTTGAGAGCGAATTTATTGCTTTGGTCACTTGTAATAAGAATTCTGTGAGACGAGGTAATTGTTGAAGATTTGAAGACCTTGAAGACTCTATTTTGAAGACTATGAAGACTTTTGAAAACCCTGAGAAGGAAGAAGAGAAGACTACATGAAAACCGAATAAATAAGTCACTTGAGGGCAGGACTCACGACGACCACCTGCCCAGACTTACTTTTTGGTATTTTTTGTACTATAAATACTATCACTTTTTCTCTTCTTCCCCAATTCTTTTCTCCCGACTTTCTTTGCGAAAAAACCCTAGTTTCCAATCTTTTTATCTTTGTTCTACTTTGATTCAATGTTTGAATTGCTTTTGTTAATTAGTATGATTAGTTGTAACTAAACATATCCTTGGGAGCAATTGATTAGGCTTCCAAACCCATGTCTTGAGACTTGTTTATAAGCTATTTAATGCTTTATCTATTGTGCATTTATTGTGTTGAAATGGGTTGTTGAATTCATTTATGATATTGGAAGTTTGAGTATATGAAATGCTTGTATGATATTGTGTTAGGGTTTGAAGAAAGTAATTAATTCTTCCCTCTTTGATGTGAAATCCAAAAGCATGATTTAGGGCTTCTAATTTTGTTGGTGATTTGATAATTGCTAGATGAATGTGATAATGTCAAATTCGTTGTCATGTTTGTTTTGTGTAGAAAACGAGAGAGGTTTATGAGCATTAAACGTTCTTGGCTAATCTCATATAAATGCATGAATTGGTTCAATGCTTAGACACGGTGTAGTGTTTATAAGTGTTACCAAGCTTGTTGGTTCTTCGAGCTTAATTCCATTAATGAGATACCTCTAGGCGTTGAACGACTAAAGAGGTCATTAGTGAGGTTTAGCTACAGATGTCGAATTCACTCTAGTAAACTACTATAAAAAAAAATAGAAGATTTACCTTCAAAACAAGAAGTAAAGGTGTTAAAAAGGTTATTTTTCAATGATAGATAGAAGGTTTGGAAGTCTAAGTCAATTGCCCCCAAGACTCCGTAATTCATACTTAATCCCGTTTTAGTTATTGTTTGCTTTGTTAGGTTAACTTGTCTTTAAATTGTTAACTTAGAAAA
The DNA here is from genome assembly GCA_032355605.1 of Rubia tinctorum. Classification (NCBI taxonomy): domain Eukaryota; kingdom Viridiplantae; phylum Streptophyta; class Magnoliopsida; order Gentianales; family Rubiaceae; genus Rubia; species Rubia tinctorum. The sequence continues at coordinate 1,941 of JAULKM010072971.1, forward strand.
ACAAAGCCCAAAACCCCTCTTTTTATGTGCTTTTATATATATGAATATCTATATATCTAGCGTAGTATTTACCATTTTATAAGCAAACACTTGAGAATATCTCCTATCTCTGTGGATGATCCCGACTTACCACTAGCTACTTAGTTGTAGTTAGTAAACAATAAGGGCTTAAAAATTACATCTTTGAGAGGTACGGCAACGACCTCCCATCTAACATCCCAGATTATATGAGGGGTATCATTATCAATTACCTTTTGATAAGGAGACTTTCCTTTGCTAGAAACTCCATTCTTCTTTTCTTTGACATTGGAGGTGAGCACTGGAGGATTAACATTCTCTTGGTTTTTTCTCTTGGCCATTGGTACTGGTTGTTCTTGGACTGTTGTTTTGTCAGGAAAAATTTGAGAGAAAAAATTAGGTAGAAAACACACCTACTTCGGCAATATTCTCTCCACAATAGCTTCCAAAATTTGAAAAATAGTATAGATAAAGAAGTATGGTAGCCGAAAAAAGGGAATGTGGAGAGATAAAAAGAATTTGAACCAAAATTAACTTCTACCTTTTTCACCTCTCAACCCATGCAAACTTTTTCCCTTTCCAAGACACATCATTACCTTTCTTCACTTGTCAACTAATGTCAAGCTCCTTGAACTTCCAACATAGCTTCCCATCTTCTATTTTTTTGTCTGAATTTATTTACACAAAAAGAGCAAAACAGCAGGAATTATAAAAAAAAGTGTAAAGAGGCAATTAGGGAAATACCTCATACCCAACACACACCTAGGTGTTGTCTGAGAAATTCAAAATTTGCAGTGTCTAATGACTTAGTGAATATATCTACATATTCCTCACATATTTGAACATAGCACAACAACCTCCTTTCTTTCAACCAGATCTCTAATAAAATGATGTCCAATGTCAATATGTTTTGTTCGTGAGTGTTGAACTGATTTTTTGAGATGTCAATTACACTTTTGTTGTCACAAAAGATATTTAGAGGCCCTTGTTGAATTCTATAATCATTCAACATTTGCTTCATACATAATAATTGTGCACAACAGCTTCCAGCAGCAAGATATTCAACTTCAGCAGATGATGAGGAGATTGAATTTTACTTCTTACTATTTGTGCCAATAAAGAAGCAGCCACCAATAGTACTTTTGCGATCACCTGCAATACTAGCCCAATCAGAGTCAACGTAGCCAATTAGACATGAATCTTGATTCCGAGAATAACATATTCCATAATCTAAAGTCTCACTCACATATCGAATAATTCTCTTTACTGCAGTCAAATGAGATTCCTTTGAATCATCCTGAAATCCTGTACACACACCTACGCTGAAACATATATCTGGTCGACTGGCTGTAAGATACAGAAGGCTTCCAATCATACTCCGGTATAATTTCTGCCTTCACCAATTTGTCTGTAGCCGCCATTAGAGTTTGTACAGATCGAGAACTACTAAGTCCGAATCTCTTCACCGGATTTAAGGCATACTTTATTTGATTTATGAACTTACCATTCTTTTTTTGTTTTACCAGAAGTCCTAGAAATATGTGAGTTCTCCAACCATGCTTATCTCAAACTCAGCTTGCATAACTGATACAAAATCTTGTACTATAGATGATGAAGTAGAGCAAAACAAAATATCATCCATATAAATGTGAGCAATCAAGAACTTTGAGGATTTATTTAGCAGAAATAAAGTGTGATCTACTCCCCCTCGACGATAACCTTTCTTAAGGAAAAAGTTAGTCAGTCGCTTATACCATGCTCCGGGTGCCAGTTTCAGACCATATAGTACCTTCTTAAGTCGATACACGTGATGTGGATAGTGAGGCTATTCAAATACTTTAGGTTGTTCAACATACACCTCTTCATTAACCCCTCCATTCAAAAAGGTAATTATGACATCCATCTGATATAATGTAAAGTTCATAGTATTGGCAATAGCAAGTAAGATGCGAATAGATTCTAACCTGACAGCTGGTGCAAAAGTCTCATCAAAATCAAAACCAATCTAGCTTTATTAAGAGCAATCTGACCATCAACATCAGAATTTTTCTTGAAGATCCATTTTGTACCAATAACATTTACCCTTTTCAGACGAGGAGTGAGATACCATACATCACTGCGTTCAAATTGCCCAAGTTCTTCTTGCATTTCCACAATCCAATATTTTTCAAGTAGTGCTTCCTTGTAGTTCTCTGGTTCAATAAGTGAGATGAAATATTGCAGCCTAGCCAGTTCTCTGTAGTTTACTCGAGGGATTGATCGGGTTCTATTTGTGGTAGGTTCTGGTATCACCTGTGTTGGAACATGAGATGTTGTTGTAGGAGAGGATGTTCCACACTCTCTTCTACTTCAGGTTCAGGTGGACTTTCTAATTGCTCAGATGTTCCAACATAGTCTGGCTGCTCAGGTGGAATGTACTGTGTTGGAACATGTCTTCAACTGGTTCATCTTTTATTTCACTCAAACCCTGTTTGTCATCAAAATCATCCACAACGACATTTTTGGACTCCATAAGGGAATTTGTTCGAAGATTATAAACATGATAAGTATGACTTTTACAGAATACCCAAGAAATGTCCCAACATCACTACGGTTGTGCAACTTTGCAGTTGATTTCTATCTCTAAGAATGTAACACTTGTTTCCAAACACATAAAAGTGAGATACGTTTGGCTTCCTGCCCTTCCAAATCTCGTGTGTTGATGTGCTGGTGAATGGGCAAAGATACACGATTTATTGTATAACAATCAGTATTGCCAACCATTTTTTTGTATTCTTTTTTCAGCAAGCAAGATCGGTGCTATCTCCTGGAGTGTTTTATTCTTCCTTTCTACAATTCCGTTCTTCTAAGGAGTGATTGGAGCAGAAAATTCATGCTGAATACCAAGTTCATCATAGACATAACTGAATTGAGAATTTTCAAATTCCCTGCCATGGTTACTTCTGATTTTGACAATATTTCCTACCAGACTTCCTTTCTCTGTCTGTAATTTTATCACCAAGCTTCTAAAAACATCCACAATATTTGATTTTTCTTTAAGAAAAGTCACCCAAGTACATATAGAAAAATCATCAACACATACAAAAATGTACTTCTTACCACTCACACTCGGTGTGTTGACTGGACCCATCAAATCCTTATGAAGTAATTCAAGATTCCTTGAGGTAGTAATATACTGTACTAAAGAGGGAGGAGATCGAAATTGTTTACCTTGTTCGTATGGTCCGCACACAATTCCATTTTTTCTCGTAAGTGTAGGCATACCTTGTACTGATTTAAAGTTTGCAAGGTTCACCAAGGTTTTGTAGTTGATATGACCAAGATTCTTATGCCACAAAGTGCCTTCATCTTTCTTTATACTCAGACATTTTACTTCTTGTTCCAAGAGGTAACAGTTGTCTGATGATCGAATCCCATAGAGAACATTATCTTCGCCATGTCTTATGATAAATTTGTCTTTCTAAAATTTAACTGTTATATTGTCATCAAAAAATTTACCGATACTCAAATAATTTGCCTTTAGATATTCAACAAACAATACACTTGTGAACACAGGAAACACTTCAATATGCATTTCACCTTTGCCAATTACACGTCTCTTCTTCCCATCTCCAAAAGTAACGAATCCACCATCGTAAGGTTTGATTTTTGTCAGAAATTCATGTGTTCCATTCATGTGTCGAGAACACCAACTATCAAATTACCAAGAGTCTCTAGAATGTGCAATAAGTAAAGCATAAGTAACAAAACAATTCCTGGTGTGTTTAATAATCCATACCTTTCTGACCATCTTTGATTGTTGGACCTTGTCTATGTTGGAATATGCAGACAGTTGTCGTCCATTCATAATGTCTCTGAGTAATCTGAGACATTTTTTCTCAGTATGGCCTTGATACATACAGTAGCTATTGATGATAGGTTTTTGTTGACGAGTCCTGATAACCTTTCTCTTTATCTCTTGAACCTCTGCCTTGAGATTTACTGTGTTTCCTGAAGGGTTATCATAGCCAAGTTCTTGTCGATCTCCAAAGTTCTTTCCCATGGTAAGAATGTCATCAAGTTTAGCCTTACCAGTGTTTAACGTGGTAACTGTTACTTCTTCCATCTCTGCTCTCTTAGTCGCAAAATGTAGACTCAATTTTAATTCCTCAATTTTATTCTTAAGCTCTTCAACCAGGACTAACAATTCCTCTCCATCTCAGCCGAATGATTTTTTCTCCATTTTCAAGAATTTGTTTGTGTCGACAACTTTTAGCCACATGTCATACATTTTTCATATGCATTGTAGATCTCTTCATCACTCACGATTTGGCTTCCATCATCGTTGGAGGTGTCGTCAGAACATGTGTTTGAACATACAGTCTTTGTTCCTCTTCATATTTCTCATCTTCTTCATCCTCACTTAATGAGGTGACATATGACCTCCCATGCTTCTTTTCAATGTTAGTAATTCAGGTTGGATATATGTCCAAAACCTTCATATTCTCTACATTGAATCTTTCCTGGCTGTTTTCATTCACCACCTTGATTTCTAGAGAACTGCTGATTTACTCGTTCCATTAGTGTTACACATTTATTTCCAAAATTTTGTCCTCGAGATTTGTTTCCTCGTGTTCTTTCTTGTGATTTCTTGTTCACCATCTTTTTTAAGCATTCTTGAAAATTTTCTAGTGATGAGAGCAAGTTCTTCAATACCACCATCACTATTTGATTCATAGTTATCCCGTGATGACGATGCTTTGAAGGCCAACTCCTTCTGAGTTTTCTTTGCTGGCTGTTCCATTGTCATCTCATACGTCTGTAGTGATCCCATTAACTCATCCAAGGTCATAGTGGATACATATCTAACTTTTTCTATTACTGCAACCTTCATTGCAAATCTTTTGGGCAGTGATCTCAAAGTCTTCTTTAAAAACTTTGATTCCTTGTAAACATTTCCCGGTTGATATGCCATATTGGAGATGTCTCTAAGTTTCCCTTTAAATGTGGAAATCATATCATCCTCCTCCATTTTCAATTCTTCAAACTTTGTAGCCAACGTCTGTAATTTGGATTCACGCACACGACTAGTTCCTTCATGCACAATTTGCTTACTATCCCAGGCCTTTTTAGCTTGATGACATGTAGAGATAAGTCTAAAATGATTTTAATCCATCGTTGTGAAGATAGCATTCAATGCCTTTGAATTTTCCAATGAAGCCTTCAGTTCATCTGGAGAACATGATGATTTATCTTTGAGCTTTTGTTTCTTGGAACTTAATTGTCCCTCTTTCTTAGCAGGATTCATCATCTTCACTTAGATTATTCCATTCGGTTTCAATAAAGTGTCATGCTAGTTCATCGAGTGAGTTTATAAAGACTCTCATGCGTGTCTTCCAATAATTGTAGTTTGTTCCTTCCAACAGTGGTGGTCGAGACACAGAAGCTCCTTATTTGGTTGTCATGGTAAAATAGGATCACACTTTCCTTGACACAACCAAGGTAAGAATAAGTGACCAAGCTTTGATACCAAATGAAAATTTTGTTTTACCATTTTTTCTTATTTATTGAATTCGTGTTCCAACATAACCTACCTAACCAAGTATGTAATGAAAATAACTCAAGAACACACAAGACTTGGTTATGAAGTTCGGTGAAATTCACCTACATCTGTGTGGCCTGACCCAACTCAAAATGAATCCACTAATCAGAAAGATACAGTACAAAGTACACCATACAATTATACTTATCTTTTAACTATTGACATGTGAATGCTACAACCTCCCCTTGCTACCGATCCGCATAGATCAGACTCCTTCTGACCTCAAAACTCATCGACACTGGATCTGCTCCTCCCAAGGAATTAAGGTATGCGTTCCGAACTAATAAACATGTCACAATATATTGGAACATATTTATGCTGTCTCTCGCAATACTCTCGGAAAGATATAAAATCTGAGTGCAGATTTTCTCAATTAAGTTCGTGAGTAATGGAGCCGTGATGTCCACTATAAATAGTCCATTGAGCAGATAGGAATTTTCCATGATTATCTTCATAATATTCTTTTTTACTTATCTTCTTCTGAATCATATACAAATCACATAAATAAAGAGGTTTTGCTTATCTCAAATATCCCACAATATTCTATAAATCCAATTCCACAATTGTATGGATTTTCCATAAATCTATTATGCTTCATACACGTCTGAATCAATATTTCTTAATCTCCATAAACCAATATCACTCAATATTCTGTCATCAATTAACCCTCAACTTCCCGTATGTTCCAACATAGAAAAATTTTCTTTTCAAATTTAGTTCACAAATGCTAATATAATAATTAATGCAAACCACACGATTTTACAGAAACATATAACGCTTATAAAATGTATTTTTGAGAGTTATGACGATGAACTCCCACCATGCTGAACCTATTACTCTAATCCCTTTTACGAAAACCTTCTGCTTTCTTCATTCTTACTTGAATGTGGAACCGACTCTACTCACCTTACTTGAATGTGGAACCGACTCTACTCCTTCTTTCTTCATATCTTACTGCATGTGCCTTAAAAAAACATCCAATGGAATCCTCTTGTTTTGTTGAATCCTTTGTATGCTTCAGATTGTCTTTTCCAGAGAAGAACAATCTGATGATTTCTATTAAAGAGCCAAGAAAACCCTTGGTTTTCTTTGTCAGACGTTTGGCTAAACGTCCGTTAATGTTCTTTGTTTCTCCCAATTTTAGAGAGAGAAAATACAGCTCTAGTAAGAGATTCACTTTTGCTGCTTTAAATGATTGATTTAAAAAAAAATCCAGCTCAATGAATTGCATTGCTAACTAATTTTCTATTTTTAAATTTCAACTTATCTTGATTTTCCATTTTAAAATCAATTATATTAGGTGGAGCTATAAAAACCTTATACACTATTAGTTATTTAGTCTTAAAAAATTGATTTGACAATTTCAACATATTACGCTCCCTCATATGCAAACGCATTACGATTCTACAATTCAATATTAAGCTCAATTAAACTAGAATTTCACCAATATTAGGCCCTATTAAATTTCAAAAAATTTTGGACTTCCATTTAAAAATAAATTGTTAGTAAATGGAGTTAACTTATACCTTATATATTACTTTTTAATCTTTAACACATCAATGTGGGAACTTCAATACAATTATTCCTTCTCGTTTTGCGAAAAGAAATGGAAAAAGAAAGAAAAAAGAAGAAGAGAAAAACCTAATGCTGGAACCCTGATGTATCTATCCGTATTTTTAAATACATCACAATTTTTATTGATCTTATTGTACTCCGTGCTGGTTTACAGTAATTTGCATAACATGTGTAATTGTTACCAAATATGGAAATTAAAATTTTTAAATCCACCAAATATAGCTTACAATATGTTACAATCACTTAATGAACTGTTAATTTCTTATGAGAATTCAAGCATTTTACTACTGAATGTTGAGTATCGATGATATTGGGTTGAGATTTTATATTTACAGCTTAAAAAAGAAGAAGTTAATTTCTTCATATCTTGTCTTGAATTGAGTATATGCACTTCTTCTTTAAGCATTAATGGAATGTAGTCTACATTATCTTCAATGGAATATCAACTAATCTTTCTAGTTTGAAGAGAGAAGAGAGAAGAGAGAAGGAACGAGGGTAAGTACTTTCTTTATTTTCCGCTTCAGGGGTATATTTACAAAGTGGGCCAATGTCCTCCATTTATAAGCATACACAATAAGAAGTATTTTATTGAAGCTATTTTTTATTTTTGAAGACTAGTTGAGTATCATCGCAAATTGCGTAATATTATTAATTTAGATATTAAAATTAAATAACATATTTATTATTCTAATTGAACCCTGCATTTCTATAAACCTATAAAAAAGGTCTTTTTCTAGATTTTGCCTTTGTTATTTCAGATTAAGATTAATGTATATTCCGTGTCTTAAATTTAAATTGATAACAAAGAATTTTATTTTAAAGCTTAAACTTTAGTCATCTAAGAAAAACTATTATTTATTTTAAATTTTAAAGTTTAGTCATCTAACAAAGAATGAGTTATGAAGTGAAATAATAAATTTAGTTAGAAACCGTTAAACATTGAATACAATAAAAACTGATTTTTTTATATTTCTTTCAAATTATTTAAAAAATAATTATTTATATGTTGAGATTCACTTTTCATAACTCTATATATATATATATATATATATATCTCATTGCAATAAATAAATGTAAATATCATATGCTTTATTCGTCTCACTAATTATAAAATGTCCTCGTTTAAATGTTAGTCAGTCTAATTTTTTTTTGTCATATATAAATAAATAAATAAATAAATATACATGTTTCTATAAAAATACTCTATTATTTCGAAAAAAGAACCCAACCTTTTTGTTATTTCAGATTATATAAATCTTTGAATTTTCTTCAGTGACATATAGATATTTTACAATGGGATATTTATGGTTTTAAATATGTATTTAGAATTTATATATTTTTAACAAGTTATGATTGATTATATATAGTAAATAATTAAAATCAATAACATATTATAATATTAGTATGTTATTTTAAGATAATTTGGGTTTAGTTTAGTAAAAATGACTCTAATATCCTCTGTTGACAACACTATCCTACCAAACCACAAAAAGCAAACAATTTCTATTATATGGTGTGCTTTGAGACAAATGATCATGGTTGGACCAAACTCAAACGATTAGGCCATAATATTATCACTGGGTCGGAACCTATTATGATCAAAGGTTCTTGTGAAAGAAATATGTTTAAGGAGTATGATTCAATACATTTATTATGGTAACACGTCTATTGTGATAGGAAATGGGTATGTTACCCTAGTTGGATCCGAGAACTTACACTAGTGGGGAAGGGGCCATTAAAGGTGTTTTATCGAATCAGACAAGGCACTTTAGAACTGCCTTCTCTGATTTCTCCTTTGATCAATTTCGATAAAATGTGGTTAAAATAACCGGCTTTAATAGGATCCGCTGGCCTTCTAAAAAAATAGCTTGGTTTCCGGCAACGAGGAAAACCCGGATCTATCTGAAAAACAGTAACGATCGTTCCAACACCAATACAAACGCAAAAACAACAACAAAAATAACAACGAAGCACGGATTCCTTTGGTGTGGGTCTGTCGATCGTTCATTCTCTAGCGGAGGCCTCCAGGAGCGACAGAAGCAATTTCCAACGAGCGGCGCCGTGCGACTAGCGATGTCGATTGATCTCCATTGTCTTTGGCTTTACGGCTAATGTCGGATCCAATCAGCATAATTTCTCAAAGAACGGTGGAAGTAACCTTCACCGAGGGTAAGACTGACAGAAGCGCGAAGGTGATGTGCCCAATTTATATCATATTTTTGGCACATTCGAAGTCTATTTTTGTAATAGATTAGGGATTTAATTTTAAGTAAATCAAAATTTTATCAATTAGAGGCTTAGGATGATATCACATGTTTTATGTCCTAATTCTTTGATTTATGAAGTATTTTGAAGATCATTTTGAAGAATCCTTTTGACGAGTTCGGGTATGAAGAGGCGACGGAAGTTAGAAGAGAAGACCAATTATTCTAAAAATTAATAGAAGCTGGGCAGAACACTTGACACTGGCCATGTCAAATTGACACCGGCCGTGGCCAGTGACCTTGTCAAATTGACACTGACCGTGTCAAAAAGCCCTGCAGCCATTTTATTGCCTTTCTCTTTTAATTCTTAGTCTATAAATACTCTCTTTTTCTCCCCCATTGAAGGAGTAATTTTATCCTCTTTAGAACCCTTGTTTGTATTTACTTTTCCATCTTTTCTCCAATGTTTAACATGGATTTTTATGATTTTGTTATGGGTTTAGCTAATCTAGGCTAAATATACTCTTGGGAGCAATTGGTAAGCATTTCTAGTATGAATTTGT
>JAULKM010072981.1:0-11881 GCA_032355605.1 Rubia tinctorum
CCTTGTATACCCTTTGTACTTAGTATATATATGAATACACACAGCCACAATTATTTGTGGGTTTTACATTCTATCAGCGATGATCCATTGTTTCTTCAATTTTCTCTGTCATTCGCCCTGCATCAATTATGAAGAGGAAAAGAGCACTCGGAGATCGACTTAAAAGTTGCAACCAAACTAGAGAAGGCAAATGCCGACGAGGTGAGATCTAGGCGACCACGACATCAGCAGTCAAGCTGGAGGCCGTGGAGTACCAAAATCAAGAGAAGGGCTTCAGGGTGAAAGAGGACACAAAGAAACACAACTAGAGTGCTGGCGAAAAAATTGAGGGGAAGATTGCTGATAAGTTGAGGGTCACACGTCCGATTATCTTTGCAATATATTGAAAATGGTCATTTGCTCTTTAAATTATCTGGATTTTTTATTGCTTACGTTCCTTGTTTGTGATCCTTTATTTTCATTCTAAACTCGTGTATATTTCCGTTGCATACTCGTCTATATCTCTCTAAAGGATTGGTGTGCTGGGAGCAACTAAACTGAGTGCACCGTAGGTGGGAAACATGCGGTAGTCATAGTAATCTAACACGGCTAGGCCGCACGATTAATTCCCTGACATGGTGCCTATGACATATAAGCATGTGGAAAGACGTGGTTAAATTAGAATTATAGAAAGATAAAAGGTTTAGTTGCAATATTAAAAATTTATTATACAACGTGCAATAGATATAAGTTTATGACTCAATTAATGCAACCTGAAAATTTTATCTTGATTTCTTCTAATTTGCAATTTAAACCTTTTGTTTTTTCATAAGTTATGGAAATACTGTCTTATGAACTCATGATAAAATATAAAATTTACAAAAAATATATTATTATATATATAACTGAATAAAAATGGAGCAATTGATAATTACAAGTCCTCTAAAAACTACTAGATCATTATAATATATACATAATATATATATATATATACTCCCTCCGTTCAAAAGAGTTTGGCACACTTTTTTTGCCATTTTTCTTAAGGCATGTTTGACAATTAATAACTTTTGCTACGTATGTTAATATCATGTAAAATTTTAATATTTGGAAAGTACATGCTACGAAGAATCCAACGATACCTCACATGATAATATTACTACTTATATATTACATGAAGTTTATGGTCAAACATGACTTCAGAAAGTTGACTAAAAAGTGTCAAACATAGCTGAACGGAGGGAGTATAATATTTCCCATATCTATTTCATTACTTGTATTTACTAAGAAATTGGGCAAAATCTTGAGAAAACTCATCTTTCTATAATCATATGGAAAGACGATGTTGAATTAAAATTATAGAAAAGTAAACGGTTTTAGTTGTAATATTAAAATTTTATTATGGAACATGCAGTAGTTATAATTTTATGACCATTAATACAACCTGAAAATTTTAACTCAATTTTTTCTAATTAACAATTTAAACTTTGGTCTCTCCATATTTTATGCAAATATCGTAATTCAAGAGCCGGACTCAAGAAATTAAGCAACAATTATTTTAAAATGGAATGAAGCGGTGCACATTGTTTACTTTTGTTTGACACGCAACATCGTTATTATCGTCGTCATCATCCTCCTCCCAAAACAGTAAACGAAGGAAAAAAAATAAAAAAAAGTAGCATCAATATTCACAAATTACACAGCTCACAAAACAATAAGATATATTTTAGTAAGGTGGACGTGTTTGGGGATTTTTATCTTTACGGCTGAATGATTTAATAAAACTGCAGCATAACTAGGCTGATAAATATTCGAGGAGAAAGTTTTCTTAGCAACGGACTTTTTAAACTCATAAACATTTACTATACCTTTTAATGTAAATATTGTCCTTTTAGACATAAATATACTAATTTTAAATTGAAAATAATATTATTTTTTTGTACTTTTACATAAAAATTTAACTTAGACTATAAATTATTGACATAAAAAATTACAGTGTTTTAATTTAAAAAATACAGTGATTTAATTAGCCATACTCAAGAGTATAATTTCCCTCCAATTATAATTTGAAAAGATATAGATAAATTATAAATTTATTTTAAAATTTATTTGTGAATTGTATTTACCACGTATTAAACATGCACAAAGTCTTGTTTTACCCAACTTAAACTTTAGGCCAGGGACTATTGTACAATTATATGAAATTTCATTTGGAATGGAGTTTTTTTCCATAAATATGCTAATAAATTTATGGATCTATTGTGCAATTATTGAAATAATATATATATATCACAAAATATATCAGATTTTTTTTCTCTTCCTATTCTGATCAGTTCCCGCCTCTGGCGACGATTACCACTGATTTTTACCGGATTTACGCTGGTCTCTGCCACTTCCGCCGATAACTCTCCTGAATATCACCGGGAATTTGCCGGCTTAATCATTCCGCCGCGATTCTTCTTCTTCCGTCGGCGAAATCGATGCGACTCGGTCAATCTGGTTCTTCTTCTTTGACGATCGATGTGACTGCCGCGATGGTGGTGACCTAGCTCCGACACGGCTATGCAATTAACTACCACGATACCGCTGCTGACAGTTGGAGAAGACGCAGCCGCTAGTGGGCTCGGCCGCTGCAATTCACGACGTCGTGCCCTGGGCCAAGGTGAAATCGGAGAATCAGAGTTGAGGTGAGAATCAGAGTTGGTGGAATATTTGATTGAGTGGGATTTACAAACATTAAGGTGAGATCGGAGTTGCCAGTGATATTGGAGTTTCTGGTGAGATCAGAGTAATCGTTGGCTGAATTGTAGAGTCGCGAAGATCTAGGATCGCAGATCGATCAAAATTTGACCGCGACGGAGCGCAAACGACATTGATGTCTCTTCCATCAGGCGAGATCCACTCGCCTATTGAAGGATATGACTAGCGTGTCCAATCACGCCCTGGCGGCGGACGGTAGTGAACGTTGGAGAAAATCGAACAACGACAAAGACGGCGGTCAATGGCGGAAAACAACGACCTAGACGGCAGTCGACGCCGATGGACAAGGTATATCTTACGAGAGGTGAGGTTTAATTTTGTCCTTTTTTCCATAGAGATAAACTGAGATTTTATGTTTCTTGACCGAGTTTATTAGAACTAAAGTTTCTTTGGTTCAGTGGTTAGGACTTTGAATGTTGATGCTTGAGGTTTGGAGTTTGAAACTTCTTGCTAGAGATTGTATTTTGAAAATTTTATGTTCTTGAGATACATGCTAAGATTTAATATTTATTTAACTGAATTTACTATCAGCAAAGGTTGTTTGGTCCAGTGGTTAGCACTCTTGCTCTTGAGGTTGATGTCTTGAGTTTGAATCTATGTGTGACCTTTATTTTGAATATTTTATGTTCTTGATACATATGCTGATTTTAATATTATTTGACTAAGTGTATGTTCAATAGGATTTTTTGTTACAGTGGTTATAGCTCTATGCTTTGAGGTTAGTGACCTGGGTTCAAATCCCACCAACTTCTTTTTTTGAAGAATTTTTATTCTTGACGTACTGTAACTTTTTGCTGATGTTTGTAGCTTTTTTTCTCTTATGTTGATGTTTTTCAATATTCGTGTGAAGTTTAATTGATATGAGTTGATGGATTGATATTTGCAGTTTTTTGGTATTAGTAGTTGATGTTTGTAGTGTTATTTTTCAGATGTTGATGTTTTTCATTTTTCAAATGAGGTTCATGTATTAGGAGTTGATGTTTGTAGTTTTTTGGTGATATGGGTTAAAGTTTGTAGTTTTTTTTTAAAAAAAATTGTTGATTATTTATGATTTTTTGAGTGAATCATTTATACTCTTGAGATACCGTAGTTTTTTTTTGTTGATTTTTTTAATTTTTATCTCATGTTAATGTTTTTCATTTTCCAGATGAGTTTTAGTTGATATGAGTCGATTTTTTATAGTTTTATTTTGGTTATCTGGAATGATATTTTTTGTTTCCTCTCATGTTGATGTTTTTCATTTTCTCGGTGAGTTTTATGTGATACGAGTTGATTTTGGAGTTATGGGTGACATAGATTGATTTTTTGTAATGGTTTTTTTCTTCTTATGTTGATATTTTTTATTTTCTGGGTGAAGTGTAGTCGATAAGAATTGATGTTTTTAGTTTTTGGTAGATATTAGTTGATTTTTGTATTTACTATTAAAAATTTGATAACTAGATTTTTTTGATGTTTTTATGATTTTTAGTTGATGTTTTGATAGTTGTAGTCAGCGTTTTTTCAAACTTTTGTTGATTTTTAATATTTTTTTATTTTTCATTGATGTTCTGCTGATTTTTGCTTATGCTTTTAATTTTCAGTTCGATGTTTATATTAATTTTTTGCATTTAAAAAATATTTTTTAATATTGTTTTCAAAATTATTTTTAAATTTGCAGATTACAGATGGCGAAAAAATGATGGACAAAATTGGACAAAATATCCCTTGGAAAAATATTAGTGATAGGTCCCTGAATGTAGAATATAGCTAGAATTGCATAAATGGTCCTACCTGAAGTTTAGTTTTCCTCACAAGATACAATCTCTCAAACGTAATATTTTAAAAATGAAATGGGAATAATATTTTACTCGGAACACATTTATTTTTGTACATAAAGTGAAATGCGGGGTGTTGATTTGGGATTTTTGGAACTTTTTATATGCTTATTTGAATTTTCATTTACCAAGTTGAATTTTGTGGATTTTTTTGGTTTTAGGTGGCACAACTGGTGTTTTCATAACATTACATTGGATGGATTTAATCAGAATCTTATGTTATTTTAGTTTTTAAGAAATTAATTTGGAAATATTTCAAGATACTCTGTAAGATTCATGGATTTCTATCATAAAATCAATGTTATGAACCCAATGACTTAAGAGTAATTTCACTTTGGAAATTAGTTCAGAACCCAGCAAAGCCAAGAACACAGCAAAGGCATAAATACAACTCTTCTTAGCTGAGTGAAGTGGTCTTACTTTTAGTTTCAGCTACTGATTAGCTACAAATAGAGGTTAGTTTGATGAGGTAGTTATCATTAGGGATGATCATTGTTATTGTGTGATGAACAACTCTAATATGATAATACCCTGCTCCGAGTTCCAATTTATTAAAGAAACAAGCACCATGTAGTTCATCCAACAATTCATCAATTATCGGTAATGGAAATTTATCTTTAATAGTCAAATTATTTAGCCTACTATAGTTTATGCATAACTTCCAATTTCCATCATTTTTCTCGACTAATAACACTAGAGAAGAGAAAGGGCTGGTGCTTGCTTGAATGAATCCTTGTTCCATAATCTTTGCAACATGCTTCTCTATTTCATCCTTATGAGCATGTGCATATCTATAGGGTTTGACTTTGAAAGTTTCAGCATCTGATTTCAAAAAAAAAAAATTTGTGATTAATGTCTCTAGTTAGAGGTAGAGTAGTAAGAATAGGAAAAAAATGTTTGCAAAAGATTGGAGAACCTCTTTTAGCTGATCAGGAACTTGAAGGTTTTCCAGATCATTTTTCTAGTTAGAAGTTTGATTAGGATGGCTTTATAGTGAAGCAGTCCTGAATCTCATTCTGGATCGAGCCTCAGATTGCTCTAATTCATTGATTAGCATCTTTCTTTTCCTAATATCCATGTGTTCCCTAGCTTCAGTTCCCCTAATCACATGAAACTTTGCATCTTTAAAGTTCCCTTTCACCAACCATTCAGTTCTACCACTGCTGATAGCAATGTTATGTGAGTGAAAATCAAATGTTATTGGACTGAAATGTTTCATCCAATCAACACCTAATATCACATCCACATCCTCCAACTTCACAACCTTCAGATCAAAAGAGAAATGATGTTCCTGAATTATCCAAGGTACCTTAGGACACAATGTAGAACCTCCCACTCTACTCCCACATGCTATAGTCACTAAGAAAGGTTAATGAATATCTCTCTCAACCTGAGTCTCCAAAGAATTCCGGGATCTATGAAACTATCAGTGCTTCCACTATCTAGCAATATAGCAATTCTGACTCCTCCAATGTAGCCTGACAAAGTTATAGAATTAGTAAGATCATTACTCCCGACAGAGGCAATAGCACTCGAAGAAGCATTATGCCTTGTGGAACAATGCAATTTTCCAAATCTCATACTTGTGGGGTGATACTCTTGGCTTGATTCAGATGGTCTACGATGAAATCGAGTGCCCTATACTTCTCTTCTCCATTGTGGAATCACTTTGTCATAAAGTAACAAACCACCAAACACAAGGTCCTTTCTGGATTTCGAGAGTTCCAAATGTTGTAGCTCACTCATTGTCTAGCGATGCTAAATTTTGTAATCCTGAGTTTGTGGCTTGGGATACCATCCCTAAGTTCCTTATGTCAAATGACACTGGACGTGTTTCATTACATTGAAATGAAATATGTTCCCTTTCAAAAAAAGAAGTTAAGGTTAGTACTTTGAAGTAATTAGTAGAATAAAAAATGACAAATGCCGGGAAAACGGAGAACCTCCCTCCTCTAAACAATCAGAAAAAAATTATGTGGGGGTGAGGGACCAGTGATATTTTTACAAGTGTTAAATATGATGAGAAAAAAAGAAGAAAAAGAAATTAAAAAACTGCTATTAACTTCCCAATACGTGTACACATGTCAACATATTATTCTCCCCTCACGCCACATAAAAAAAATTGTCCAAACAATGGGTTAAATTTAAAAACTCAAAATTAGTACTCCATATGTTCCGCACTATGTTTCACATTAATTTCGTTTTGATAAATAAAAAATAAATCTTGTACATCATCTTAAAATTAATTGGTTACTAATTGAAGTGACCAAAAACCTCATAGTAATAGTCATCATCTCTCTAAGAAACTGAGATATATATATTTCAACAAATTTCCACTATCTTTTCATTACCAGAAAATTTTGTATGTGGGAAAATAAGTGTAAAATTCAAGTGGAGAAAATAATAAAGTATTTAATTGTAATTTTTAATTAACACTTGTTAAAATCCGATTGGACCCTCACATTCCCACATACAAAACCCACACATATAAAATTTTCTGATTACATTACACATAATTTACTATGAGTGCGTAAATAAAAGATATATATATAATAAATACCAGTGTTGCAAAATAGAGTCAGGCATACTGTAGAAGGTTATAGAGAAACAAAGAAGCAGAAAATATTTATTAAAAAAAGAAGAAAATCAAAGGATTTATTTATTACATGTCATAGTTTAAGCGGTGCAGATCCGCCATTATTACACACACACATCATCTTCGTCCTCGTACCCAAATAGGAAAAAAACGAAATCATATCTTACAAACATTAAACACACGGAATACAGCAATACTAGATAGATGTCTGATGGCAGGTTTAGCTGGACCAGGCTCTCTTGACGTACTTTCTAGCCCACACGTGCCTGCCCTTGATGATGTACTTCACTATGGTCTGCCCACCGCGATCTGTAATCGCGTCGACAATGGCGGCCCTGGTGCACACCATCCTTGCATACATCACCTGCCGATTTGGCGCCACATTTTGCATGTAGATCGTTTCAATCACATCGCCGCTAAATTTCCTGATTAAAGGGCCAACTGGGGTTTATTAAATCCTCCAATTAATTAATTAACTAAGTTGATGTGTTAGATTACCTGTTGAAGTATTCGGCAACATCTGCGGCAGCAATGGGGTAGCCATTGGAGAAGGTCAGGAAAACGGTCCGGTCTTCAGGATCGTCCCGGCGGTAGCGGCGGGGAGGAACATATAGACCGGTGGAGTTTGATCCTGATTTTTTTTTATTTTTTCTTTCATTCAAAGTAATAGAATTATCAAACTCAGTAGAGTGGGATGAACCTTACCGTTAGATTTCTCCACAGATTTGCCCTTGTTGCCTGCATCAGAACTCAAAGTTGAACTCCCTGCAGCTCCTGCACTCACTGTCATATTTAGAAACGGAGTAAGATTCATTTACTAAATTAATTTTAATACAGCTATTACACTCAATTGAATGGGATGAATTGCACCCATAGATTTCTCCACAGATTTGCCCTTGCCTGCACCAGGACTCGAAATTGAGCTCCCTTCAACTCCTGCACAGAATTTTTATTTCATATTTAGTAACGGAGTAAGATTTATTTTTCACAAAGTAGCTAAATTAATTTTAACACAATTATTACACTCAAATTGAGTAGGATGAATCGTACCATTAGATTTCTCCACAGATTTTCCCTTGTCGTCATCAGGACTCGGAACTGAACTCCCTTCAACTCCTTCATTCAGTCGCAGAGTCAGAAATTTTACTTTTTTAAAAAAAAATCCACATTAATGGAGTAAGATTTGTTTTTTTTCAAAGTAACTAAATTAATTTTAATACAATTATTACACTCAATTGAGCAGGAGGAATCGTACCTTTAGATTTCTCCACAGATTTTCCCTTGTTGGGATGAGGACTCAGAGTTGAACTCGCTTCAACTCCTTCATTCAGTGGCAGAGTCAGAAATTTTTACTTTTTTTTAAAAAAAACCATATTAATGGAGTAAGATTTGTTTTTTTTACAAAGTAACTAAATTAATTTTAATACAATTATTACACTCAATTGAGTAGGAGGAATCGTACCTTTAGATTTCTCCACAGATTTTCCTTTGTTGGGATCAGGACTCGGAGTTGAACTCACTTCAACTCCTTCATTCAGTGGCAGAGTCAGAATTTTTTATTTTATAAAATTTCCATATTCAATAATGATAAAGATTTATTTTTTCTCAGATAACCAGGTAAATAAATTTCAATTCAATTATTACACTCAATTGAGTAGGAGGAATCGTACCTTCAGATTTCTCAACAAATTTTCCCTTGTTGGGATCAGGACTCAGAGTTGAACTCACTTCAACTCCTTCATTCAGAGACAGAGTCAGAATTTTTTATTTTATAAAATTTTCATATTCAGTAATGATAAAGATTTATTTTTTCTCAGAGTAACCAGGTAAATAAATTTCAATTCAATTATTACACTCAATTGAGTGGGATGAATCGTACCCTCATATTTCTCCACAGATTTTCCCTTGCTTGCATCAGAACTCGGAGTTTTCGGCGTTCCATGATCTCCAGCATCACCACCACTACAGAATTTGCTGCCGCCAGGAGTAGGCGGTGGTGGTCGGGGGCTGACGGCGGCGGTGGTGGAGCTGGAATCTTCATCATCGTCATATATGCCATTGAAAGCCTTCACCATCTTCCTGACCCCCTTGATCACGTTTTGGCGGTTATTGTAAAGGCGCACAAGGGTTATGTTCAGCTTGGTGGACTCGGCCAGAAACTCCCGGAGGAGGGAGATCTCGTACACGCCTTCCGTGAACGGCATGATTTCGCTCTGCACGCATTTCAGGCACTCCAGGATCTCGCCGGCAATGGCATTGATGATCTCGTTCGGCTGCTTCATCAGCTCGCCGACCAGAAAATCGATGGGTTTGTCGGCGGGGTTCAACTTCTGCAGCCACATCAGGAACGCCACCACCTGCATGGACTCCGCCGGAGATCGACCGAGGTCGAACACCAGCTTCGTGTACAAATCCCTCTCTTTGGAGACATTTGTGTACGTGATTGGAGGTCTAGAAACTGGAGGCACAGTTAATTGAGTAGGTTTCTTTTTCATTTTTTCGGATCTGTGAGATTGAAGTTGGTAGAGGAAAAAGGGCTCAATTAATCCATGGAAAGTTGGAAGTGAAGGAAGAAAATGGGGGAGTGTAGAGCTTGAAGAAGAAGGAGATGATGGATTCATGATTTATGGTGTCATATATATGGAGTCACTGGTCGCAGTTTGTTAGAAATTCATTTATTTCTTTCGGTAGGATTTTAACTTTTAATGGATGGGATGGACACAGTTGAGTCATAGCGAGTTAAGCTGCTTCCGGAAAATGGTGCCTAGCCACTTCGTTAAAGTTGCAATTTTTGGATCTTTCTGACATTTTTTAATATTCATTGTGACGTTATTTGAAATTTTAATCTGTTTATAATTTTATCTACAAACAGCTAGCGTTAAATCCTAAGGAAATCAATTACTCATCATATTCAAACGTCTGACCAACCTGCGGATTTGTTCACCATAACTCTCGGACGAACTCAATTTCATTTATTACTTGGCAAATTGGGCATCTGATCCCCATGTTCCAACTTGATGAGAAGTATTAAGGAATAGCAATATTATTTGAATATTACTTGCAATTATAATTAGATTTAGATTCCTTTTTTTCTTTTCTTTATAGGTCTTTGTACCTCTATATAATGTTTCTCAGAGCATGAATACAGCAATAGATGATTACCTTTTTTTTTAATTGAAACTCATCGTAATGGGGGAGATATTTATTCGGTTCTCCAAACCAAATAGTAACTTATCGTTATCTCAAAAGAATCATCAAGAGCAGTGACTATACAAGAAGCCGTTAAAGGCAAAATGGTTGCCTATTGCAAGCCCAAAAGCTATTTAGGAAAAACATTGGTAGTGTTCCAGATGTAGCACCTCCACCCCTTGTATCGATATTAATTATCCGGCCAGACTTCCAAGGCTTCCTAAATACTGATAAAGACCCAAAAGAATACAGAGTAGTAGTTTATTGGTTACAAAATATACAAAAGTTTCCCTTTGCATTCGTTGAAAGTGGAGAAAAAGTGCCATGCATTGAGTTTGAAAGCGGTTGTAACTGTTTTTGAACTTGAAACTTCTTCTGCTGGATTGCTCACCATTGTTACTTTGCTACCTTTTATCTTCCAGTTTATTACATCGAAATCTGATATAGAGCTGCTCCATGAGTTTGTAATGTGATTTCCTTTCCTGCAAGACCAAAAGAGAGAAGTAGTTCTGTACTAATGATCATGAATACAAATTGTAAACTTGCAATTTATCCAAAGAAATCATTCCTCTAATTTCCCAGTCTAGTCCATGAAAAGTAAAATTCCTGCATTCAATTTTGTTGTTTAGACAGAGTTTAGAGAGCTTGTCAGCTGGAAGGTTAGCATTCCTATAGCAAAAGCCAACTTGAGTTTGTCTAGGCATTAAATTAATTGACCAAACAACTTCATAGAGTTCCCACGAAGCAAGATTAGGGTTCTTAACATATTCCATTGCATTATAGCAATCAGTTTCAATCTGAAACTGATGTGGATGGAATTCGAAACCAAACTTTAGACCCTTCTCAATAGCCATAATTTCAGCATGTAGGCTTGATACTGCAGACGGAGAAAAACCTAGAGCATCTATAAAGTTTCCATTTCGATCCCTTACAATTAAACCTATGCCGCATTCGTTAGAGTTTTTTACCCATGCAGCATTCACATTGATCTTGTAACCAGAAACTGGCTTTTCCCATACATTCTTCGAAATTTTCGGTTTAGGTGGAGGTCTTAATTTAGGTGTGAAACCTATATTGTACCACGATTTATCCCAAGTAAGACCAAAGTAATGCTTCCTAACTTTATAAGATAGGAAATGTTATGTTTGATGTTTCTCATGAGAGCTATACAATTCGGCCTAATGCCATCAAATATAAACCTATTTTTAGCTTTCCAAACAGCCCAACAGATAAAGGAAGGAATGATGTGCACAAGCTGGGAATGCAAAGAAATATAGCCTTTGAAAGACCAGTATGCAGAAAGTCTATCCCAAATGTTACTAAAACTCTGAGATGGTACTCCCAGCGAAGCTTGCATTTGATTCCAGATTTCAAGTATAAAACTGCACTCATTAAAACAGTGATTTAGAGAGTCTGCGTTACTACCACACATCACACATTTAGATACTACATTGATTCTCATAAAAGTTAGGATATCATCAAATGGAAGGACAACATTTACCACTCTCCACATAAATATAGCAACTTTATTAGGAAGTCTGCAGTG
>JAULKM010072992.1:0-11881 GCA_032355605.1 Rubia tinctorum
TTTACCTTTTATTATTATAATTAAACTCCGTCTTTCCATAAACCTATGGAAAGACCGTCTTTCCCAAGACTTTGCCTAAAAAATTATACATTTAATTAATATCTGCTACAGGATATGGAATGATTCCTTTGCCACTTAACCTATTACTTAAAATTTCTATCCCAATCTAAACATCCATCCATTTGCTTAAACGTAAATCATTGTGTTAGACCCACTAATGGTTAAACTAATAATGAAAAACCTTGTTTCACTAAGTTTTATGATTAAAATATAATTATTTACATAATGCGATATTTTTAAAAAAAATTTAAGGAATCTCGTTCCAATAAATAAAAGCAAACACCAAATTACTTTATTAGTTACATCAATTATGAAATGACTCAATCTAAAAGCTAATCTTCCCAAAACAAGACATTGTTTTACAAATTTCTCTAAGTCTCCGTAAATCCGAAATTTCTCTAGTTTGTTTTAAAGTAATTGGGTCTAATTTAGCAGCAATTTAATCCAACATAAATTTTAACTTAATATAATTATACTATTATTATTTTTTATAACACGTATTTTTAGTTGATTCAGTTTGTTTCAATTTTGTATGATTCTCATCAAATCATTAAAAAAAACAATGTTCAACTTGAAAGAAAAAGATTAGGACGATTAATGCGTAAGATGACTCCCACGACCAATGTCTCGATCATATTTTTACAAAAGCTACATAGAAAATTTTGAATTAAAAATTCATTATTTTCTTTGACCGTTAATATGTTTAATTACGTATAATAACTGTAAATTAAAAATTAATGTTTATAAACTACTTACGATAAATACAACAATATTACACACGATAATATCATTGTTTACGTATCCATTTAAATATGTGGTCAAAGTTTGACAGTATAAACTGCCAAATGGTAAGTATACAGTTTAATATGGAGGGAGTATAAGAATAAGAGAAACTGTGGAGTGTGGACAGGAGGCAAAAAGCCAAGAGGATCATGCCCCTACCCGACGATGAGGGCGGTGCCGTAACGCGGGACCCATCCAGCCTAATTACGATGACGTGGTTGAGCCGTTTTGGCCTTTTGGTTTTTTAAAAAAATTTAATAATAAATGAATCCATCTCTTGAAAGACGGTCTTTCCATAAGACATGGAAAAATCAAGGTTTAAAGTGTAAATTAGAAGAAATTAAGATAAAAATTTTCAGTTGTAT
The DNA here is from genome assembly GCA_032355605.1 of Rubia tinctorum. Lineage (NCBI taxonomy): Eukaryota > Viridiplantae > Streptophyta > Magnoliopsida > Gentianales > Rubiaceae > Rubia > Rubia tinctorum. The sequence continues at coordinate 1,209 of JAULKM010072992.1, forward strand.
GAACCGGGTTATAAAATTTATAACTACTACATGTTGCATAATAAAATTTTAATATTGCAACAAATACTTTTTACCTTTTATTATTATAATTAAATCCCGTCTTTTCATAAGTATATGGAAATACCGTCTTTTCCAAGAAAATGCAAATTTATATTGAAATTATATGATGGGTGTAGCAACAATGAAAAGGTAAATGTATCATTAATTAGATATAATTTTTATTGAAGGTGATTAGTGATTTAAACTTTTACTTGCATCTACATCATTCACTGTGAGTTTAACTATGAATTTTTATTTTCTCTATCATCACTTTTGGAAGAAAAAAACTTCTCCACCGTTCCTTTCACTATATTTGGCCCAAAATTTAAGTTTAATTTTTTTAAAAAAGTTAAAATATTTGGAGGGAATTGAATGAAGAAAATACAGTGTAACATGAGTGATCAATAATGATTTACTCCATCTGTTCTCTGAAATATTTATTTTATTTTGGCACATGTCAAATAGAATATACTAGTTTAACTTAATTTTCACCAATTATTTTAATTTATCTTATCTTTGTTCATTTTGATCACACAACTGACATTTTTAAAAATTTGTGTCAAAAATTGATGTGCTAAGAATAAATGGAACAGAGAAAGTACCTTTTACCATGGGATGAGACAATCTAAAAAACGAAAATTAAAAGAATGTCAAACATACAAAATAGATGGAGTATTTTTATTTATTTATTATTAGTAAACTAGCGGAGTACCTTCCGCGATATTATTAATTAAAATATTAGGATTAAGTTTTATGCATATTTTGTGTCTTACATTTAAACTGAAAATAAAATTTATTTAAAATTTCAAAGTTTAGTTATTTAAGAAAAACTACATGAAGTGAAATAAGTAATTTAGTTAGAAATCGTTAATTTTTTAATACAATCAAAACTGGTTATTTTTATGACATTTAAAAAGTAATTATTTATATGTTGAGATTCATATTAAAATTTTATCATAATTATGTGTATCTCAATGCAATAAATAAAAGTAAATATCAAATGACCTTATTAGTCTCATTATTATAAAATGTTATCATTTAACAGTTAGTCGGTCTAAAATAAAACTTTGTTATATATAATAAATAAATAATATTCATACATATTTCTATCAAAAGTACTTTATCATTGTATAATTTTTTTGAACATTTTGTTATTTAATATTATGTGTTTATTTAGATTTTATTTAGTGATATATATATAATTATATATGTATATATTATGAGATATTTATGGTTTTAAATATATCTTTAGAAGTTATATATTTTAGCAAGTTATGATTGATTATAAATAGTAAAGAATTAAAATCAGTAACATATTATAATATTAGTGTGTTGTTTTTAGACAAGTTGAGTTAAGATTAGTCAAAATGACTTCAATATCCCCCGTTGACATTACCAAGCAAATAATTTCTATTATATGGTGCTTGGGGTTATGATTGATTATATATAGTAAAGAATTAAAATCAGTAAAAAGACTTCAATATCCCCAGTTGACAGCATCAAACAAACAATTTCTATTATATGATGATTGAGAAGAAGAGGATAAATACTCGCTCCATTTCACTGCATTTAATTTTTCATTTGAATTAAAAATGAGTGAAATTGAATTTAGACAATAGATTTAGTGGATAAAATTAAATGAATTTTAGCAAAGAAAGAATGTTAATATAAACAGATAAAAAATAAACAATTGTCAAATGTAGAACGGGAAAAACAATGTTTCCTTAATATTAAAAAGTAAACTATTATTTATTTTGTATAACTACTATCTCCGTTTCTCTATTTGTGGCACACTTATATCATTGGAATGTTTTCTTTTAAATGGCACAATTTTCATTTTTGGCAATATTTCTTCAATTTAATCCGCTCATTCTACTTTTTACTTTCTACATTCAATTTCATCTACCCATTTTCTTCACGTAAATTCAAACACATATACCTATGGTGCCACAAATAGGGAAACGAATGAATATTTTTTTTATTTACATAAATTATTTAAATTTAAAATTTAAAAACTACATATTCCTTTTGTTCCTAAAAGGAGTGCTTACATTGAATGAACGAATATATTATGTGAAGAAAATGATTACTATTTGTTTTTAAAAAAAGAGTGCTGAAACTTTATCTTTTCCTCAAAATATAAAAATGAAAAGAATAGGGTAATGTGTCGAGGATTGTGGATCCTGTGATGTGGCGCCTTACAGGTAGTACGACCCGTGACTAGAGTGGGGGCCACTACGTGCGTGCCGCCTGAAGCTGCCACGCTGGAGCTGACTCACCTTCACTGAATCTTTCAGATCAAATTGTCATCGTATATTCTTATTTTATACTATTAACTTATTTGACGAGATAAAAGATATTGCTTTTGTGCTGTCCACCCTCCTTCCTATTGAAGCTTGATTTATGTTAACTCGTTCTTCCTTTCTCCCACATAAAATTGTACACTCTTCGTCTCTCTGTTTGTGGCAAAATATGTTAAGTGTTTGGATTTAGATGGAAAAAAATGAGTGGGTGAAATTAAATGTAGAAAGTAAAAAGTATAATGAGTTGATGAAATTGAAGTAATCTTACCAAAAATGGAAAATGTGTCATTTAAAAGAAAACATTTCAAAGGCATAAGCGTGCCGCAAATAGAGAAACGGATAGAGTATCCATTAAAAATGATAAAATTTAAAATTTTCTTTAAATTATGGTTTTGTAAAATTTTCACAATCTCCTCTTTAATTTCAATAACTTTCAGATTTGAGTCATTTTTTCCCTTCAAAATATCTCTATTTTTTACACTTATTTTTCTGTCATATCAACTTGCATAAATGAACGAAACAAAAGAATTATGCTATTTTATCCAGAACAGAATATGTAATATATTTCCAAAGCATATATACTCCCTCTATTCAAGAAAATAACTTTTCCTATTTGTCTGTCCATTAAATAACTTTCTATCTATAATTTTTTCATAGTCATTAAGTATAAAGAGGGACGCATAGAATTGCAGAAGCTTTTTGGTTCTTGCATGACTGTTGGCATTGGAAATCGAATCGAATTTTGAGATCCAGCATTGATTGATCGATCTACGTATATTTATATAATCTCAAACCATGTGAAAAACTATGAGATCTCAAACAGTTATTTTAATTTATCTTTTGTGAAATGAAACCTGCATTCAATAATTGAATGCTCTTCGATTGGGGAATGTTCAAACAGTTTAAAAATGCAAATCTACTATTTTCCATAGGTTATATTCCTGCTAATTGTTATGGATTTTAATACAGGTACTAACGAAAAATGAAAGGTCCCGTTCTATAGAGTTTACGTGAACTGATTAGAATTGAACTGAAATAAAAATAAGTGTGTTGAAAAATTGCAACGTATGACTAAACTAAGTTAAATTTCATCAAATTAAATTTGCGCTCAACTTAACTGAAATACATATAAGTTCCGGAGAACAGAGCCTTAGACCATGTTTAATGGTAGAAACCACTACCTGTTTCTTACCAATTAAACATATTATTCTTCTCATTCTCTCTCTTCCACCTAACTTTAAGAAACCACTTAAAAACCACTCATTTTCTTCTCCACGGTGGTAAGAAACCACTTTCTACTATTTATAGACCCCACTTGATTTTATCTATTTTATTCATTAATTTTACCATTAAAATTTAATTTAATTAAATTTGTCCACTCAAAATAAGTTGAATGTGAAATTTAATAATATATTTTTATTTTAAAATTGAATTTTGAATTTTTATATATTATTTAATATTTTGCGAATAAAATTTTCCCCCATTTTTTTAAAAAATACGGATTGTAAAATAATTTTTAAATATTTTAAAGAAGAAAACTCTGATTTTTAAAAAAATAAAAAGGGACAGGTGACCCAACCAAAGGGTGCCACATGTCCTCCAGTTTTAAAAAAAATAAAAATTCATGGGCTGGGCATTGCCGCCACGTGTCCCATAACTTTGTCAAAAAGGTGGGGCGGCTGGAAGAGGCTAGCGCCCATGTGCTATTGTCAGCATACCAGTTCATTGACCGGTTTTCACACAAGAAACTAGAGAGCAATTTTAACCACCACCGTGGGTGTTTTTGGTTTTTAGTGCGATTTTTTAAAATTAATAAATCACCACTGCACATGCTCTTAAGAGTGTGTTTGCTATATCTATGCTTATAAATAAAAATGACTTATTTAAGAGTTTACCGAATACTAAAAGCATACTTTAGCTTTTAACATAACACTTATGAAGCCTGTCAAATACATCCAAAATTGTGAAACAAACCATAACTTAGAGGACTGATATTCTATGCAAATCGTTTCTTTGAATCCGAATTTGTGATAATTATGGATGAAAAGTAGATGAATTTAAAGAGAGTGTGGAAACAAAAGAGATGAGTTAGTGATTCCCCCAAATCTTATAGTTTCAGGAGGAGTCCTAGTTGTAAAGTTGAACCTGTGAAAAAGTGCAAAATGTTAAGAGAGTGGGCGGTGGTGATTGCCCCCACCACCACCACTCTTTGCTGGAAAAAATTAGGACTTGCTGACCAAGTTGGCTCATGCCTTGCTTAATTTTCTCAAACAAACTTTTCTTCTGATAGATAGAGTTTATCTGTATTTCAATTTTGTTCAATTTTATGTAAGGTAAATTTTTAGTAAAGATGGACTGTCATTTTATTTTTAAATTTAGACACCGTATTTTATAAGTCAAAACATGTAATGAAATGTGTTTGAATGTGGAGAATATAAGAAATATTATATATATATAATAAAAGTAGAATATTCATTTAAAAAGTACTCTATTTAAATTAAAAAATTTACTGTTGAATTTAACAAATGCAGTATATAACATATTATTTATTAAATTTTTGCATAAAATTAAATTGCTCGTGTTATTCTTACAACTTTCTTTTTATCAACTCACTTAGACTCTATTTCAAATGATGGATTTTTCTGTTTTATTCTGAATGTTGAAAATGAGAGTTCAATATATGTGCACGTACAAACACTCAGCTGAGTACATTCGGCGGAGTAGTAGTACTTCTAGAGTAACGCTATATTTTCTAAAATATTTTTATTTAAATAATAAAAATAGTAATTTTATTGTGAGGTTATGCGCTGTTATAATTTAATTATAATTATTACTATATTATATCTTGTATAATACACATTCATAATAATTCAGGAATATTATACTATAGGAATTGTTCTTCGGCAACATTATTGGTTAAATACATCTCAAATGAATTGAAGGAATCAAATATCATCTAGCTGTTGCTTTCAGCATATTTGTAGGATTTACTTTCAAAGGGTGTATCATTCAAGCCTTGATGAATTTGACCATCATCATTATTTACTCAGGTGAATCAACCATGTAAATAAACAAATTTTCATGTCATGTAACCCAACATAGTTTTTCTAATTCTATTATGACATGTGATTTTTTTTTAAAAATAATTCTATTATGACATATGTTTTCCTTACATATACTTTTTTTTTTAAAATGTGATATATAAACTCCCTTCACTCCCTCCGTTCTTGTAAGTCACACTTTTCACTATCCACTTTTCATTTTGATATGCGTTGTAATGATTGTTTTTCCCTTTATAGTAAAAAGTGAATCAATTTTAATCACTCATTAAATTAGTTGCTCTCTTCAATAAATTCTCTTCGCGCATTTAAATTTGCAGGGAAAAAATATATACAGTTAGTTATGTGTCAAATTTAGAAAAACGCAATAAGTATAATTATTTTATGTAACGTATAGGTTCATATTATTTTAAACGCGATCTGTTATAGAAAAATCCAAGATACTATTTTAGCATGAATGCTAGAAAATGGAGATGAGTTAGTAAAAAATGTAACGGTCAGTTCATCCTAACCAATATAACATAATTCTCGATCAAAATAAATAAACTCTAACCAGCTACTAAAACACGTTATTCATGTAAAACAATACGATGAGATGATTTAATAAAAATAATAATTAAAGATGATGACGTGTTTTCACTTGATTTGGTGTCTAATAACGCATGTACCGACCACATAAGATTTTAGATCGTGGGTATTAATGAGAATTAAATTATAGTGAGTCGGATATAGGAAGCTCATTCCGTGCAAGTAACAAGTTCCTCTTTCTACTCGTACAAGTGTTTAAAAAAAAAGTGGCGATTGTGATAAAAAAAACACGAATTTATTTAAATTTTTCGGAAAAAGGAAAGAAGAAGTGATCCCAACCAGGAGTCAGTTATGTTGAAGGTGACGTATCATGATATGAACAGTGAATACGAGGATGATGTGAAAGTGAAATGTGTTTGGTTAATATTCACGAAAAACTATGAACCAACACTATGTCCATTTACAACACTATTCCCCTTCTTCTTGTTGCTTCTGATTCTCTTCACTTTGGTGGGCCGATCATGTTTCTAACATAGACGATGGCGGGATCACTCCTTTGTGCCTAAATTATACTGTTAGATTCATCGTGACGATTTTTAAAATGTTAACTTTTAAACTGTTTTTCTTACGGCAATTATTATTGCCGAACTTATTTGGTTTGTTAATAAGATCTATGTGTGCCCTTATCTTCTCCGCTTCTATTTCTATGCAACAATTGTGTTATCTTTCACTCAATATCCGACTGCTCACAAACGAGAAAGCGTGTTAATACTGACTATCATTTTGTGTGGAATCTGATTTTCTTAGGCAAGCTTGACACCGGATATATTCATTCGTCACTCTAGGCCCTTGACATATTCACCAAGCGCCTCTCTCGCTCTTTTTTCAACTTATTTCGACACAAGCTTCTTCCTACGCCTTTGATAAAGAGTGAATGATAGACGAAAATTGAAGATACGATGGATTTCTGCAAATGTCCGACATTGTTTTGAGCATAACTTTTGTGTTCGAAGTCAGAATCAGGCGAGGTCGTTATCGTTGGAACCGTCTCGACAAGTAGAACAATAGTCAATGTTACAATGTGATGCGGAGTCTTTTTTGGTCATTTGAACTCATTTAAGGTCTCAAAACGAGGATTTACTATTTTTACTGTTTTTGTTTTATTTGCTAATTTCCTTTTCTATCATTCCAGGGTTTCATTAAGGATTTCTTGTATTATTCAGATATTTATCTTTCATAATAAAATTTTCGAGAATATTTCCTCTCCGGTGGATTGCAGAACTGAAACCTAGGGTTTGTGATTGGAACCCCTTATTGTTCCTCAAAAAATCGTGATTGTGGATCTTTTTTTATATTCCGACTGCGTCAGTGATGTTAGAGTAGTTATAAACTAATCTAGAATTCTCGTTACTATTCTAACCCTTGTATCTGTTTATGAATACTTCCCATATACATGGAAATACGGAAAGGTCCTTTATTCATGTACGCTTTTATAGATTGAAAATCATGGAAAATATTCTGTAAAATCTTATTCGACAAGCAATAACTATGCATTTTTCAAAATAAAAAAAGACGCCATAATAATCATGCGACTTTAGAATAATATGAGCACAAAGGCACAAACACAATCAGATCCTTTTGCGTGCTACTGGTAATTAGAGAAGATAGATCCAGCTGTATTGAATTTTTTAGAATTCCGAACTCCCGATGATTACGGTAACTGTAATTTAGGCGCCAAATCATTTAACTGTTTGTGGATGACGATCATTTCTACTTCGGACAACTCGAGTGGTCCACTCCATCATTCGAGAATCCTTGGTTTCCGCTAAACCTAACTTCAACTTTAAGCCCACCTGCTAACCTAATTTCAACTTCAAACCCCCCGCATCCAAGGATGGTCGAACTCTGCATACTAGAAATGAATATTCCATGAGAATTTCTTTCTAATTACGAAACTCCAGTTAAATGACTTTCCCATTTTGCAGGAGATCGACTCCATCCTAACTTCCAACTGTGTATAAAACCTTTCACTGACAGGTAGTCCTATTAATCAATCAATCAATAATAAAAACAGGTAGTTCAATTTGTCGAAATGAATAGTTTTACACTCTCACTGATTATATAGAATCTTATTGACACTTTCAAAAACTTATATCGACACTTATATCAATTATTTAGAGTTATAAAAGTATTTTTCTCTTTAAATATCTCCTGGTTCAACAAAAAAAATAACCATCTTTTTTTTGGTCTCCTAGCAAATACAGTGACCTGTTCATGCAGATTGTAATGGCATTTATAGGCACTGTTTTTGTTGACCTTGATTAATTTTCAGACCATCAATTATGGTGTGCTCAAGTTTCAAGGCAGTATGATTAGCCATGGCCAAAAAAGATAAAGCTAGACACACAAGAACAAAGCAAAAAAACCCAAAGCAAGTCTGGTCCCTTTCTTAACTCATGCTTTTCCACCCATATGAGAGCTACATTTGTGGAGTTTCCCTTAAGATTCCATGGAATCCAAGAAAGTGAAAGATTAAACTTCAACAGAAATTCTTGCATTATGCGAATACTCAAAAATGGTCATGATTCTACAATTCCACAATATCAGGAACAGAACTGCGGTCACCAGAAGTGATACAATTAGTTAGTAGGAGTGGGTGTTGGGTCGGTTTAATCAATTTTTGATTTATTCGATTCGGCTTATCTGGTTTTGCCCCCTCAAAACCGTAACCGATCCGAATCACCTGAGGAATGATCATTGATAGATTCTTCCTCATCATGTCCACAGCCATATGTAACAATCCGTTTTCCTGCAAAATGACATTCTGATCGATGTTTTAGAGGCTTAGATTCAGAAGCAAAGGAAATCTCACAGAAGACGATGCAGGAAACACACGAAATCTCCATCTGTTTTAATGGCTCATGTACTAATAACAACCACCAGGTTCGTTGGAGCTTAAATGGCATTAGGACATTCTCAGTTTCCTGCGAAGAAGATTATTACACCGACACAGTTACACAAATCATGATCGCCATCTCCGAACCGTACAACGGCTTCAACAACCTGGCCTCATACGAGGACGACGAGGAGGATGATGGAGGACTCTAGGGAAGTTTCGGGAAGCGAAGTCGGTCGATTGACTTGCGCAGGGATTGCCCGTGCCTTGATACAGTCAATCGACAGGTAATTAATTTTTTGATATTGGTACTATGGATTGCATTGATTAGGACCTAGGTTTTCTTGTTTGCGGCGTAATGCTCAAATATGTCTTGTTTTTATATTGTTACAGGTGTTGGTAGAAATTTTGCTCAGTTTCTCTGTCGAATTTGAATGGGTGTGCGTGTTTGGTGTGTGGGAAGTGCTTCCAGGGGAGGGGGCAGAAGTCCCTGATGGATACGAGGGTATTGAGGATGATGTTTTCGTGGGAACTGGTTGCGCAGCTTGACCAGAAGAGTGAGCAATGGTCCAGGGTCAGAATATCTTCCTGGAATGGTGGGACTGAACAACATCAAGGAGACTGATTTTACTAATGTGACTATCCAATCCCTGATGAGGCCAGGGTTTCTCCACTGGGGAACTTTTTCCTGATTCCGACAACTACCAGACCTCAACTTGTTGAGCGATTTGAGAGCTTACGCGAAACTTCCAAGGGCCAGGTTAGTCCGCATGAGCTCTTGCAAGAAGTCAGCAAGAAAAGGTGCACAATCTGACCCGGTTGAGTTTATGTCATGGCTCCTTAATACACTGCACATGGATCTCAGGACCTGAAAGAAAAGTAGCAGCATTGTTCACCAGGGGGAGCTGGAGGTAGCGAAGGAAGTTCTTGTTACAGAGACTACCATGATGCATTTCTTGACGCTCGGTCCACCAATCCCACTCTTCAAAGATGCGATGGAAACAAACATTATTCCGCAGGTTCCCCCTTATAAAATCTTGAACAAGTTCGATGGCGAGATGGTAACAGAAGTTGTGAGACCTAGGATGGCCAGGATGATGATGCCGCGGTACCTAGTTCTTCACATGCGACGGTTTACAAAGAACAACTTCTTTGTAGAGAAAAATCCCACCCTAGTTAATTTTCGGGTGAAGAATCTCGAGCTCAGGGACTACATTCCACTCCCAGCAGCAAAAGGCAAAGAGAAACGAGGAACCAAGTATAATTTGATCGCCAACATAGTTCACAATGGCAAACCAGGCGAAGGATCATACCGAGCATTTGTGCAGAGGAAATCAGAAAAGCTGTGGCATGAGATGCAAGATCTTCAGGTCTGGGAAGCATACGTGCAGATAAATGAGCAGCAGCAGCATGCATAGCGGAGTTTGATAGAAAAAGAATGGTAAATCGTTGGGAGCAGAGGACAACAATGAATTTGGTGTGCATACATTCATGCATATATGAATACTCAAAAAAGGTCATGATTCTACAATTCCAGAATTCCAGGATCAAAAGTTTGGTGATCACAAGTGATACAATTAGTGCAAAAGTTTCCTTAGAACGGCTTCTGCTCGCTGCTCGGATTTTGGCAATGCCCAGTCATGCTGAACTATATCGAGACCATCTTTCTCCGCGCCCAGATTCTGAGCATACGATAAAAAATACTCATCAAAACTCCAACTTCCGTAAATTCTACTTACCGATTTCATCAAGTTATCAAAAGCCAACAGCGAAGTGTGGAAGAACATACCTTCGAAGGATCAAATCCAAACCCACTCATTTGCATCATACGCTGTGTGTCATCCATAG
>JAULKM010073012.1:0-27866 GCA_032355605.1 Rubia tinctorum
AGTCTAATCTTATTGGGCCTAAACTCTTGTGGCCCATCAAAGATTAAACATTAAGTCAAATACTAAATTTATTTGGACTTTGAGGAGAAACCCAACAATTCCTCCCTCAACTCAAAGTCCAAATACATCGTCTTAAAAACAACCATCAATATTCAAACAATCATCATCAACCACCAAACATCCATCATCAATCATCACGAGTGGCGAGTCGTTCATCGTGCCAATTATCTCTTCTAGACTCTTCAAGTTGCCAATCATCTACTCTCATTCATGATATGACATCTCCTCACATTGAATTCTTTTGAAAAGATCTCCGTAGGCCATCTTTGAACTAGTCCTCCCTCGATCTGAATTCTTAACAAAACCAAACAACACAACAAAGCACACAACGAAAAACACAAGAGAAGAAGAAATAGCCAAATTATAGATCTTCTATCCGACGCAAACTGTAGCACTTCCTGACATCCAAACTTGATCTCCACCGTTCAGATTGTAAAAACGCGGCCCGTAAACGTCCTGCCAAAATTTCAACCAAATCCAACGGTCGGATTTTTAGATAAGTTGGATCTACCAACGTTGTGCTTGCAAATCCGAAAATCGAATCTTTCGCTCAATCTTGTGTCTCTTGAATCTTCTTACTCCCTTCGATCTAGCTTCCTTCGATCCCTTCAATCTAGCTCTGATACCAGTTGTTGGGGGGATTTTAACCTCGAACTCACACACATCATCAAGATTAAAACCTCTCTTGGTCTCGCAATAACGATCAAAGTACAATTAACCAACAAAACTAGCAAAGAAAACAAATAACACACCGATTTTACGTGGAAACCCAAATTGGGAGAAAACCACGGGAATCAAACGATTCCAATCCACTAGAAAGTAGAAAGAACCTTACAAAGCATGTTCTTATCACTCAACGTACAATGTCTCACAATTCGCTCAAACTATCTCTAATCCACCAAACCATCAAACAAACTAACCAATGCCCTTCTTCACCATAGCTAAAGAGGAAGAACACTTAGACAAGTTTCCCCTCCCTAACTCTCTCTTTTAAGGTGGTGGCTACTACAATAGCACAACATGTCTATTTATACTAAACACACTCTTAAACTCTAAGTCTAATCTTATTGGGCCTAAACTCTTGTGGCCCATCAAAGATTAAACATTAAGTCAAATACTAAATTTATTTGGATTTTGAGAAGAAACCCAACAAATTTATGGGTTTGAATGATTACGCTGAAAATGATAGAAGAGCTCGTCAGAAACTCTAAGAAGCTAAAAGCTCTCAGGATCGGCGGAACAAAGTTGCTTAGAAGTTTGGTGCCAAAATTAAGTCGGTGGAAAACTGATTTCAAGTTCGTTCAGTTTTGTTTTCTATTTTGGCAGTTAGGCTTCTTGTATAGCATTCAGTTAGAAAGTTTGTTGGACAATCTTATAGATAGCTTTGTTATAAATAGAGCAATTGTACATTTCATTCTCTAAGTTAGTACAATCGGAAAATTTCTCTCTCAAAAGATTTCCTTTCGGTTTTCATTTCTGAGCTCTTTGAGCTTTATTTTCTTTAATTGCCACGATTTATTTGGGGTTTATAATCTGCAGTAATCGCAAGTGAAACATTTACGTTTTGGTTAGAAACATTACATATTTAGAGCAAAACATATAATTTAGAGATTTTTACACTTTTAACTCTAACTTTAAACTGAAAGTGCCCATATAACCTTGCAAAATGATAAAGTGCCTAAAAACCCTAGTTTTATGACAAAATGTGCAATTATTACCTTGTGTCACTATTCCAACGTTGACTCATTAATTTGGGTGTTGACCGGACCTAAAATGACGAAGATACCATTGCCTCCATAAGCTGAAAATACCTTCTTTTCTCTTTTTTATTTTTTATTTTTTTAATCCAAGGGTAAAATTGTCACTTGCTTAAATGTCGGCCAAATCTCCCGTTGACAATTGAAGTCAATGGTGCCCAAGGTTAGATTGACACATAAATTATAAAGTTAGTTTTTTTTTACACTTTCTCGTTTGGCAGGATTGTATTGACACTTTCACCCTAAATTTAGGGTTATTTTAGCAATTGACTTTATAATTTATCAAAAAGTCTTGTTTTAGACCAACTAAACGTTAAACAGGTCCTTTATAATTAATGTAACTAATGAAGTGATTTGATATTTGTTTTTATGTATTGCAACGGGTTTCCATAACTTTGAAAAAATATTTAAAATTTCTCGCAATATATAAATATGTATAATTTGACACTAAAAGTTTTTGAAACGAGATTTTTCAGGATTGGTCTAACCGTTAGTCGGTTTAACATGAGATTTTCTTATAATTTGTATGTTTTATTTTAAATATGTAATGTTTCTAACCAAAACTCAAACATGCATGTGAGTTTACCCAAATACCTTATACCCAAATTTGACCCAGATTATAATTGTTTTAACACTATTGTAGGATGGGGAGATTAAAGGCGGCTATATTGGACCACAGAAGGCACTTTCAAGGTGATTACTCTGGTCCCGCCTTTAATCATCTTCGATCAAAGGCGGTTTCGAGAACCGCCTTTGTTTGACACAATAAAAGGCAATTTTTTGCCACCTTTGACCACACTGTGGAACTGTCTTTGAAAGCATCCGAACTCAGAACAACGCCCACTCCCTCAGATTGTGAATGTGTTTCTGGTACCAAAAGATGAATTAGCTTCCGGTATCCGGACTCAGTCGAAGGAGGGAACATGGTTCCTCCGTCGTGTGATATTTCAAGACCAAATCTGCATTTTGAGACAAAGAAATTGTTTTGTTTATTTTTTCTTCCGAACTCGGAAGACCCCAAACTCCCTTGATCAATAATGCAACTTTCGGCATCAGAATCTTAGTTCTGGTACTGGAACTATGAAAGAGGTTCGTCCGTCAGGTTGTGTTTCCGAACTTGAACTGGCAATTCAGCTTTGTAGTTTTTTTATTTTTGACGCCAAATGTTTCGAGTTCGTAAAATGTATCGGGTATTACGTTTACAAGCTCTGAATAGAGATCATGTCTTACAAAAATGTGAAAGTTGAGAGCGATTTACTTCCGGTCCCATAAGTTAATTCTGCTACGATGGTAAACAATTACTTCCTAGCTAAAACACAATACATTTTCCTCAAATCACCAATACAATTTCAAATACACATCGTATACATTATGAGAGCTTACAAAAATGTATGAATACTGCTAAGCTGTCAATTATCTATACATAGGAACATAAATCATGTACATCCTATTCCACAAAAAACATGAAAATTTTTAAGCCTACCTAACACTCAACAACATGATTGTAGGTTCCTTAAAAATCTATAGAGAGCGCTAATGAAGCAACTATCTATAGATAAAAATAGAAAACAGTCAAATTCTATTCCTAACAATACATGCCACGAGGGTTGAGAAATATGTTAAGGTACCACATTAGGTGATCCAAGAGTCACGGATCAGAAATGTATTAGATGTCTTGCCAAACAATTTCTTGCCATGTTGATGTCATCTTGTGAATACGGCTTACAATCCTCAGGAAAAATCTATTGAGATAATAGAAATTGTCACTGATTAAGTAGTGTATTGAAGAAGAAAAATTGATTTTTTTATTGAAAATATGTTCACTTTATCAATTTCTAGGTAATTCAATCGTATATTCTTAACGCACTCCTATACGTATAACATTACGTAGTAACCACACTCCCATGTGTGTGCTTGTCTTTTGTACTAATATGTAGAGAAGATTATGTGAAAAAATTTCAAGAACAATAATTTATTTTGTAATTGATTAATGAATGTCATACCTTGATTTGGACTGCGCGTAAGCCCTTTGTTATATTTGACTCATCGAATGCACTCTCCAAAATGTCAACAAAAGCTTGTGAAGGTTGAAAGTTCAATGGGTCCATTCAGTACACACGCTTGTAATCGGGAACAATCAAAATTAATCTCTAATGATCACTAAATACAAATGTGTATTTAAAAAAAAAGTCGAAATAAGACATCTAAGGGCATGTGAGACAATTTAAAATTGAGAACATCACCTTTCAGTGTAAAGTGTGATGAATAATTTCTTATCCGTTTGGCCAATGCTTTTCTGCACGTAATCGATCTGCTCTTGCATCGAACACCCAATCCCTTGGGTCATCAAGGGACACGAATACCCAACCCAACCTTTCTCCTTTTTATTATCAAAGTAATACATGTACCTAATAGAAAGAAATAAGGACATGATTAGAGTAGAATATGTACGAAATGCAACTATTTTCAATGCTTATACAAAAGATAAAAAATTAAACTCTCACTGACAAGAGAAATAGGGACATGATTGTTTGGTTGACTTGGCCACACTTACATAATTCATCGAGGTCACTCCACAACACAATGATGTCTCGATTTCTACCAAATGCACATTCAATTCCCAAAAATGTGCACGTGGAGTTATGTTGGTGTGCGTTGATCCAATTGAACAAAACGTGGATGAAATTCCATTTGTAGCCTTTTGATGGCGTTTTTTATGCTAACCCCTGGTAAAAAAAACTGTGTCGTTGGTCGGATGACTTTCAAATGACCGTCTTTCATAGGATAAACATATACTAGATGGTAAGGCCAGAGAAGGAAAATTCCTTTAGCAGTTCCTACCTTCATGTAATCTCCTTCCGGCATTGGTAAACTGGCATTGTGAACCAAGGGTTTCTCCACTGTTATCCCTGCAATTCCGTTCCCGATTGGAATTTACTGATGATGTTACATTGATCCGTAGAAAATACCATCGACAACATGAAGCGGGGTTGCGCTTTCACCAACCTCTATGAAAAGTTCACATAGTTGAGAACCTTACATGAAATACATAATCTCAAGTTTAACAACGTCATAGCACAAAATGCTATTCACAAATAAATTGTTTGAACTTTTTTTTTGGGTCGATAGGATTACTTTGTCAGGAGAATCTTCAATCGCCGTCCTAGGTAATCCATCGTGGTTCACCTCAATATCTCCCGGATAGTGGTGAGATCCTCTCGATGGGGGCTCCCAATCGCTAGTTAGTTCATTTGGATTGTCTGGCATTGGAAGATCGCTATGCTTCACTAACTTGCGGATCAAAATTTCTTGTTGCTTTAACATTTCATCCCAGAGAATGGCCTCCTTTTACAAAGTGTGGAGGCTCGAAGGATTTTCCTTATGATATGAGTTTAAAATGCTGAAAGCCTTCTTTTGTGTCAAGAACTCCCCTACCCCTCAAGCATTCTACAACGTGTTTTCACAATTCCAACCTCCCCCAAACCCTCATCCTTATCACCCTCATCACCTGTTGTTTTGGTATTTCATTCTCTCTAACTTAATTAATCATCATGACTCTTTTTCCTCGACATTTCTCTACGCAAAACCTAACGTGTACTATTTCAACATTGCACTGAATTGGACAAACCCTAAAAATGAACATAAATGAATAAATGCTCAATACTATTATTCATCCCAAATAAAAAATATATCATAAGACATAATATTATCCAAAGACAAAACTTCACTACTACAATAACATAACCATGAACACACAATTGAAAGATGGTGACCAACAATGATTCTAACAATCCATGTTAAAGAAAAAACACACATTTGTATATGAGCACGGTAGACTTACCTATAAATTAACTAGTAGTAGTTCTTGTTGAGAAAAATCAAGCAACCTGTATACTATAAACCCTTGCACAAGTGAGGACACTTTTGCTAGAACAATCTTGAATGTTTAGCAAAAGGGAGAACCCATGCGTAGGGTTTTGGTATGTGAAAACATGATATCAATTTGGTAGAAGATCTGAGATGATAAATTGGTAAAAGGGTTTGGGTTTGTTTTTTGGAAGGGAAAAAAGGGGCAAATCGCACCCAAAGTTGAAATTAATTATCCCCTTTGAAATGCCTTTAATGCTTTATGGGGAATGCCCGTCAGAATAGCTTCTGAATCTGATGTGTTTCTGAGTAAGAGAACCGTACCATAAATGTGAAGAGCAGATCGTCTTCCGAACTCAGAAGAGTAAGGCGGCATAAAAAAGGCCCAAATTGCCATAGAGTTCATCAATCGCAAGAACAACCTAAAAACCTAGTTCCCCAAATTGAACCTTAGTCCGCATATTTCTGTCCAATTATTTAATTCAACATGTTGAGGATGAGGGGAATAGGGAGGAAGAGCAATGTGAGGAATGCATCAAGCCGTAGCCATTCTCCGTACGTAGAGGTTGGTGCTAGTTAGAAATTCTTCAATCATGAGGCCGAACAAAGGTATGTTGTTTTCCTTCGTATGGGGAGGTGTACTAATCCTAAGATATTGTGTGGTTCTGATAAGGAAAAATTGTCCCCAGGTTAGATTCTTAGATATTCCAAAAATCAGGGAATGGAAAAGTTGATGACCCTAGAGGAGAGTGTTCATACAAATGAAGTTGTCCAATTTCTACGCTAATTTAGGCAAGAATATTGGGAATAGTGATATAACCCTTATAAATAGAAAAAATTTCATTATCACCAAGTACGTAATTAAAGTTGTTTTAGGGAATGAGTACATTGACCCAACTAAACATAGACCAGATAATACTGGCTGGGTGTTAGTGAAGCCACACCCTTGTGCCCGGTTGCAATGGGTAGGAGCTACTTTGGTATGGTAGAGGATACCCAGGGCCAGGCTGAGTGATACAAAATTAGTAAGCTAACGATTGAGCAAAGGCTAATGTATGAATGAAGGTGCATGAATTTTTCACCATCGGGGGGCCATGCGTGCGAGCCAACAGTTAGTAACCTCATGTTATTCTATTATATGATGGAGGGTACCCCAATAAACCTGGGGTTTACTATCTTTAGCTATATGTTGAAGGTGGAAGGTACTAGAAAGAAGGATCTGCCCTATGTGGGATTGATCACTGTCTTGCTCAAGAAGTTCGGGGTCCAACCTGTTGATAGGCCGCTATGATTATAATTCTATGACATGAATTGGTTCGTTCACAAGCATTTCGAGATGGGTGAAGATGGCAAGTGGAAACACAAGGTACTCTCCGGCGGAGCGGCTAAAGTTGCTAAGAGAGCAAGGGATGCAGCGTTGGATAGGGCAGAGTTATCCATGTCACGTGAGTTCTATGAATGTTACAATACATGTATTCTCATTATTGATTTTCAGATTTAACTTAAAATTTTTAACTTGTTTTTTTACTTATATATAGGAGGCCGCGGTGGTTGGAGGAGTCGGGTTAGTAGGTATTTAGCATGCATTAAAGGTGACGTCAGTAAAGCTAACGAAGAATTGGCACATGTCGAAGCCCGTCATACTAGGTTCATGGAATCCTCTGGGTTAGAGTTGCAACTTCGTGATGATGAGACTATGTAGAATTTCACCCCTAAATTTTTGAAGAGTGACACTGAAGAAGGCGATGATGAAGATCTCCATGAAGATGTCGTTGAACAGGAAAGTGTTGTGGATGTTGACGGGGCTGGTACTCATGGCGGTCAAGTGCCCAATGGAGATGAGCTTAACGCTCAGTTTACAAACATGTTTGGTGATCATTGAATGCTAAAATTCCCACCTCCCTAGAATCTTCGTGTCTAGATTTTGGAACGCCGACATAATCTACCTCCTTCAAATAATTGGTAAAAAAAATTAATCAACTTCTCCGTCACGTAACACTGAAAAATACTTCAATCAGGTATGTACCTGTTCTTAACAAAATGTTTGAAAATTTTCATATACCTCTCGAAAGGATACATCCACCTCAGAAATACATGGCTGCATAACTTGATCTCACGGACTAAATGAACAATCAAATAGACCATTATATAAATAATGACGGGGAAAAATATATCTCTATCCGACACAAAACTTCGACTATCATTGATTGTATACGACCAAGGTTCCGAACACTAATGCGTTTTGAACATATAGACTTGAAGAAAAAAACATAGTTTTGCAATTCCCAATCTCACCTGAGGAGGTAATAACGTCCTAATGGCAATGCGCTCAATTCCTGCACCAAGCAGTGAAAATCGTGTGATTTCAATCCAACCAACTTCAACTCCTCCACAAACACGAACGACCTTATGTTAGATGAGTAAGCCCCAAACACCTTCACACTGCTAAGGGTCTCACAATGCAATTTCTTTTTTGCCTACGACATGGAATAGCAAGCTAGTAGAAGATAACACTCATCACAACTTGTGACAGGTATCAAACTCTTCTTGATTCCCATTTCAACCAAGTCGAGCCGAGCCTTCAAACCATTGTTTTACCTGGGGTATTCAACAATGTACCAACCAAAGAATCACACACATTCTTCTCAATGTCCATTACATCAAGACAATATCTGACGTCTAAATCCTTCCAATAAGGAAGGTTGAAAAAAACATAACATTTCTTCTAACTTCCTTCAACTGTAACTTTATGCTTCCTTTTCCCGAAGTCGTTAGGCAACCTCCTAACTCTTTCATAAACCTCAGAACCCATTAGTGGTAACAGTGCTATTCTCTTCTCTAATTCCCCAATAAACCATTTCTTCATCGATCGCCATGGATCACCCTCCGAAAGAAACCGCCAATGGCCTTGATATATGGTTATACAACCATACTTCAATTGACAAAATGATGTTTGCTTATCACACACTAGACACACGTGGTGCCCTTTGACCAAGTACCCAGACAAATTCTCATATGCAGGAAAGCCATTTATTGTATAAAACAACAATGCCTGTAATGTGTAAGTATCTCATGTCCAACCATCGTACATGCAGATGCCATCCTTGAACAACATCAACAAATCATCAACCAAAGGAGCAAGGTGCACATCTATATCATTACCAACTTTCTTAGGGTCTGATATCATTTAGATAACAACACGTATTTACGTTTCATGGTCAACCACGAAGGGAGATTGTATATGACTTACATAACAGGCCATGAGCTGTGCATGTTGCTCATATTACCAAATGGTTCATTCTGTTCGTGGAAAGTCCAAGTCTCAAATGTCGGGGCTCCGCATCAAATTCGGGGTACATGGAATCAATATTTTTTCATTGCTCACCATCTGATGTATGTCTAATCACGTCATTCTCAGGTCGATCCCTCTCAAAATCCACCGCATTAACTTTGTATCTTCTTTGCAAGCAAACAACTTCTTCCATTGAGGAATAATAGGGAGATACCATAACACTTTAGCTGGTGTTTTTTTCTTGGAGATCAAATCAGCACCGCCCAAACCACAATTCCACCACGCTTTAAATTGTACTGAGACTCACCACAAAACCTGAAATTTATCTTGGTCTCGTCCTCTGGCCCTCTAAGCAACATACAATCGTTCGGACAAGCATGTAGTTTTCAATTCCATTTCCATAGGACAAAGAATTATTTTCGCGGCATACGATCCGCCGGGCAAAAGATTATCTTCAGGAAGCAATTTCCTAACTAATTCAAGAGTCTCTGTTATGCCTTTATCAGCCCACCCAATTTTTTCTTTCGAATTCATTATTCACAAAGTGGCACTCAATAACAAATGCTTAGAACCGATGTACAACGTCGTATTCTTGTCATTATGCAAAGCTTCAAGGACTTTGGTTTACCATGGAATTCTCTAGAAACATCCTCCACCATCTCCTCGAATCCATCATTTACATCTAAATTCTCTACTTCTTTATGGCTGCCATCTTCAACACTAGAAGTTGCAACCTCCCCGTCCCACACCTAAGAGGTGTAACTAGTTTGAAACCCTCAGATGATGAGATGTTCACGTAACTTCTTCCTTTCCAAATATACATCATTCTTACAATTATTACATGGGCAACGTGCTTTGAGCGCTCCATTCTTTGAAGCATGTTCAAAAGCTAACACAATAAACGATTCTACCAAAGGGATGTAATCCGGTGATTTTCTGAAATCTCTACTAATCAATTAAATTCTATCCATAGTCAATCACCTAAAATAAAATGCATTAACGTCTCCATAATGATAATACAACACAAACATTGCTTTCAACATTCATGAATAGAACTAAAGTATCAAAACTAATTCAATGAAAAATACACTATCATTCAAAATATGATATAAAACCAATAACTAGTGATTGAATTGTAGAAATTTAGATATTTTAGCCAATGCACATGGGTACCTAGATTAGTTCTTCATAAAGTCAAAACCCTTTTTTTTATAATTCAAATGAGAATTCCTAGCTACAATGAACTAAAAACGACTGTTTTTTAATCACCCCTCCATCTCCCGAGTTCGGAATTACTTAACCTAAACCATTCATACTCACCCGATTATATTCTGGAATTGGAACATGGACACAAATAACCTTCCAAAATCGTAAAAACTATCAGCTCTTAGTCACGAGTAAAACTTCATGTTCCTCATTCATAACTTCTCCGGTTCCAATTTCTGAACTTGGAACCGACGCAGACTAAAGGCGGTTTGGCATAACCGCCTTTGAAAATTCATTTGAAAATTGTCTTTGTTTCGAGTCAATTAAAGACGATTAGCTAAAATTCGCCTTTGTTATCTTCGGAGAGCCAATTTAGCTAACTTCCGATTTCGGAAGTCCTTGGGGAAGATGACTCCTATTAGACCGCCTTTGAATAATGCGCTTAATCAAGCAGTCTCCACTAGTGTATCCCACAATTTTTATTATTGTTTTATATTAAAATTGCACTTGAATCCCCGATCTTTAAATAGATTTTGGAAAGACCGTCATCAAAAAAACGGACTCATGCATATATAATCATTTTATGGATTCGTAGAGGTCATAATTAATATATTAAATTAGAATTTTTTATTTATCTTTTATTTTTTTTAAAAGCCTAAACTTCATGTTAAATAAATCTGTTTGACAATATTCTTACTGTTTGTCAAGTCATATTTGAGAATAGAGTTTAATTATTAGATATTTATTGTGATGCAGGGTGAATGACGGCGAAAATTGAAGAAGCGATGGATCGTCCTAAATGTTTGATATGGTTTTAAATGTAAATTTTGCGTTCAGAGTCAGAATCAGGCGAGGCCGGATGCGTTGGAACCGTCTCGACGAGTAGATCAAGGTCTCAAAACGGCAATTTACTCTTTTGTCATTTGGGGTCCGTTTTGTCCTTTGAGGTCGTTTAAAGCTTCAAAACGGCAATTTACTGTTTTTGAGTGTTTTCTGATTTCCTTTTTATTTTGGAAATAATTCCGGATTTCCTTTTTTATTATTCCAGGATTTCTTCTAAGCATTTAAAAACCTCTTGTATTATTCGGATAATTTTATCATTCATAATACTATTTTCGAGATTATCTTTTCTTTGGTGGATTCCAGACCCAAAAGTAGGGTTTGTACGTGTAGACATTAATTGTTTTTCAAGATCCGTGCTTGCAGATCTCTTTAATATTCTTACTGTGTCAGATTGATATTATTACATTTTAGTAGTGTGTATGTTTTTTCTTTTATCAATTTTTTTGTACTTTATGAATCAAAGTTATCAATGATCATAAGTGTTATAATAAAAATACTTTAAAATTGAAGTAAAATTATGGAACAAACAATGTATAAATTAGAATATATATATATATATATATATTAATAAATGTTGTATGGGTAGGTATGGGCTATTGAAATTCTGTCATATATTCCACAAATTCCTCATTTCTTCTTAAAAAATTTCTCTCCATAATAAGTATGAAATTTGTCGAATATGCGGCAGAATCTGATTCGGCCCACACATATATATACACTAACATTTGCTAATATATAAATTCCATATAAATTATTGAAATTGACCCACATTGTATCGATTACAATGAGAAGATGGAGAGTCGGAGTTTTGGATCACCACTTAATTAATTATAAGTTCCAAAGAAATGCCCAGATTCACACAGGAATCTGAAAATTATAGACAATCCAACACATCCAACGCCTCAATTTGTGGCACGATTAAATGCCTGCCTTATCTCTATAGCTTATCAACCATCTCTCTATAAATGGTTTTTCAAGTTAACGGTAACTCCCACATTTTACAAGCTCAACATGTCTTCTCTTCTTCATCTCTGCATTTGCATTTGCTTCATGTTTCTAAGGTGAGTTTCAATGGAGTGGGAGCTCAGAGTCATCAGTCACCACAGCTTAGTACGGACGGATAGTGTAGAACCAATCAGTCACAAAGCAGAGATGAATGGGCGGATTTCAGATGGAGATTCTACTACGGTGTGCTCAGAAGAACACTGAGAACCAGTGGCACAATCAGTATATTTCCAGGACATCTATCATCATCAAAGGATGGGAGGGGAGATCCACATCCTGTAGGAACGATCGAGAGTGCAGTGGGCCAGATTCGGAGACAGGAGCACAAGATTTTTTTCACCAATGGGCATTTAAAAGACAGGCGGTTAATCAGATTACTCAGATGAAAGATGCTCAGGGGAACTGGGTACAGGAGGATGATGGCATTAGATCACTTTTGCTCTCACATATAACGGGACTATGTGTGGAACCAGAGTCGTATCCTCCATTGTCGGGATTTAAATGCACTCGAGAATAGGTACTTTGCACAAACAATAGGTTATTGTCACGAGTGTAGGTACGAGAGTTGTTGAGGCTTTTTCAAACACAAGAAGTGGAGGCAGCCCTCCAGACAATGAAGCCGTGGAAAGCTCCTGGGTTAACTGGGATGCCGGCTAGATTTTAAAAAAAAAAAAACGTTGGCAACATGTAGGGAAAATTTGACTGAAGAGGTATTGAAAATCATGGACCAGAAACAGACACCTGAGGACTGGAATCAGACTAAATTAGTACTTATTCCGAAGATAAAAGAACCAACCAGAGTGGAAGACTTCAGACCTATATCCTTGTGCAATGTCAGATACAAGCTGATTACCAAATTACTTGCCAACAGGATGCGACACATCATCGAAGACATCATTGATCCAGCTCAAGCAGGTTTTGTCAAAGGGAGACATATAAGCGAAAATATCATCATAGCTTACAAAATGATCCAAATGCTGAAAAAGAAGACCAAGGGCAACACAGGTTTGGCTGCACTCAATATTGATATAAGTTAAGCCTATGATAGGATCTTGTGGGGATTCTAAATGATGCTTTGATTCATATTGGAATGCTAGAACAGTGGATTGAACTAATTAGGATGAGTACGACATCGGTCTCGATGTCGGTCTAGGTGAATCAATGGCAGTCGAAGAGTTTCATACTAACTAGAGGGCTCAGGCAAGGGTGCACCATCGTTAGGAAGATAAAGATAATTTATATATGTGCCTAAACAGGGAAATTAGGAGGGTAGAATATATTGGACCCTTACGAACTACATTTGTTAAATTTGAAGGTATCTTGGATTCCATGTTAAAACCAATTGGTACTAAGTGGATGTGGCCCGAGACCTTATATATTAGTTATTATTCTTGTAAGAAACTGATGTGGGATATATCTTTCAACACGCTCCCTCACGTGCCAACGTGGAAACACTCCACCACCCATATCGGACCAAATTAAAGGGGATCCACACATCGGCCCAATAACTCAACCTGGACTCTGATACCATGTTAAATTTCAAGGTATCTTGAGCTTCTGTCTTAAAACCAATTGGTACTAAGTGGAGGTGACCCAAGACCTTATATTATTAGTTATTATTCTTGTAAGAAACCGATGTGAGATATATCTTTCAACAACAGTATTTATACTGTTAAGTTTGGTTACAAGGCTCAAGAAGATAACTCGACACTGATCGTCAACTCCCTCACCAGGTGCTGGAAGAAGCTTTGGTCACTTCCAACTTCAAGGAAGATCCTTATGTTCATATGGAGGGTGCTGCATAATGCCATACCCACGGGGAAAAATCTGCAGCAAAGGGATGTAACGCAAGAGGGGAGGAAGACATCGATCATCTATTTATGAAATGTATTCAGGCTAAGCAGATTTAAGAAACATCTATACTAGGTTTTGATATTGATCAAGGTATAAGTAGAGACTTTGCAATGTGGTTCTGGGACTGGTACATAGGGCGCCAGAAAAGGAGAGCATAGTTTTATCTTGCCATTTCTTATGGCTAATATGGTTGCAAGGAAATCTAAAAGTCTTTCGGGACCAAAAATAAGAACTATGCATCTGGGTGCAATTAGCATATGAGGGTGTGGAGGTGGACAGTAGAAGATCACAACACATGGACATTGAAGACAAATAAATTGTGCAGACCGAGATACCTATTTATCCGGCGTATGAAGAACCACAGCTCGTACCCATACTCAAGATTGATGGAGCATTTTGGAAACAGGTTTTCCATGGTGCAGCAGCATGGACGATCATCCCAAGTTTTCAAGAACACGGAACGACCCAATTGATGCACATGGTTGTAGCATCACACCATTAGCTGCAGAGCAGATGGCTTGTTTAATGGGAATAAAAAGGACGACTCAGTTACGACTCCGACATATTTTGGTATGGACAGACTCTATGGTTTTGGTTAAGCTGATGTATAAATCTAACGAACCTGCACTAACAGAGGCAGCGGGATTAATCACAGACGGTGAACACATGGATACAGAAGTGCCCATATCAGTTCTACAGAATGAGCATAATATTGCTAATGGTCTGAATTGTCAATCTATTGGATGTACTCTAAATGCTTTACCGTAATGAAAATCTTTTTTTCCTAAAAAAAGTAACATAATACTAGTATATGTCAAATAATATTCTCAAGAGAACATATTATCAAGAATGTATTGTGAAATATTTTTTTTTAAAATAAATACATAAAGGGAAGCTCTAACACTATTATGAAAATAGCAAATATTCTATATATAATATTGGGAAAGTTTTAGGAAATGTGGCCTATTCATAAACTTATGGATGAACCACTCTACTTTTTACCTTAAAAATTTTATTTTTAAATTTTTTTAAAAGTGTATCTGTATTTTATAACATAAAAAAGGTAATATGAAAATATAAAAATTATAATATTTAACTTTTAAATTTTTTAAAATTTAGTGTGTAATTTAACAAATGCAGTGAAAGTGAAAAAATACAGTGAACTGTCTATAACTTAAGGATGTGCCACCTGTCAGGAGACCTACTCTACAATATAGAGTGTCAATCTTTTAAAAAAAAAGGAGAAATGACAAATCTAAAGCTCGAGTAAGTAAAACACCTCGATATGGAAGAAGCTTGGTGGAAGCAAAGAGCAAAGTAACATTGGCTAGAAAAAGGAGACAAAACCACAAGTTTCTTCCCTTTTTGTTTTTTTGCTAATAAACGTAAAAAGAGGAACACCGTTTATGGGTTAAAAGATCATCAAGGGAAATAGTGTAAGGAAGAAAAGATATGGAAGATATTATTTCAGGCCACTTTCAAGCGCTCTTCATGATTTCGTATCCGCTGCCAATCGTGGTGGACCATTTGAAAAATATGATTTCTTCAAAAGTCTCATCGACAATGAACGTAAATGTGACCAGACCCTATACATCAATCAACATACAAGCTGCCCCACATGCTACAGAGTATGGCTCCAAACAAATCACCGGAGCTTGATGGTATGCCCCTATTCGTTTTTCAATAATATTTGAATATTGTGAGACCAAAGGTTACCCATGAAGCACCCCAGTATCTGAATGAGGGCAAACCCATGAGCAATCTAAATGATAAAAATGTCGTTCTAATCCAAAAAGCAAAAAAAACCTACAAACATTTCTCAATCTCGACCCATTAGCTTATGCAATGTAGTTATTTAATCATATAAATATGCATAGTTAGAAGGCTTAAAGTGATCTTGAATAAGGTGATCTTAAACCACCAGAGAGCTTTTGTTAAAAACATATTGATCTTAGACAATATCAAAATTACCCATGAAGCTCACCACCATATTAAAAGGAAAACGAGACAAAAAGGAGAGATATCTATCAAGTTGGACATGAGCAAAGCATTTGATAAGATTGAATGGAATTTACTGCTCAAGGTAATGGAAAAGATGGGTTTTTGGATGAAGAAGAAATTGAATGCTCATCAATGAAGACCTTTAACGGTACAATTTTATTTTATTTTTCTCCTTAATGATGGAATATGTTGGAAATTGTTTGTGGGCATATATACTGTGTGTGTTGATCATGGTAAAGTGCCTTGAATTGAAGTCAGGAAATGAGTTTCTTAGGTAGAATTGTTGATGTACTTAATGCCTTATTTATGCATGTGATATTGTAGGGTTCTTTTTTAATGTAGTAATGTCACGTTTCACGTTAAGGATTGTAACTCGATATCGTATGAGTTGAGTTATATAAAGTGTAAAAGTATATAGTGGTGTGGAACTTTAATTCTTGCACATTCATTAATTTGTATAGATGTATCGTGTCATCAAGAGGCATAAGCATATGTATGCAAATCTTAGTACGTTGAGCGATGAATTTGCTGGTTACGTTGAGCGATGAATTTTCCGGTTACGTTGAGGAGTTTATAGAGCATGATTTTGGGTGTGAGAAGCGAATCTTATGTCCTTGTCGTGATTGTATTAATCATAAATGTACGGATGACCACGCCTTGTTGAAACTCCATTTTTACTAGTGAGGGTTCGTAAAGGTTTATTTGGTTTAGACATTTCATGGGGAAAAATCACCGCCGGATGTGGTTGTTAGTAGTAATGGAGAATTTTTCGGAAATGTAAATTTGGATGACATGTGTGAGAATGTGGTAAATGGATTAAGGGGAAGGCCCGAGTTTTGTCCAATTTTTTAAGTGAGAAGGATAGACCGTGGTTTCCCGGTTGCAAGAAGAAATACAGTGTAATGTCATGTTTTATGGGGTTGTTTAATATGAAAGATGTTAGTTCGTGGAGCGACACTAGCATGAATAAGTTGCTTAAATTTTTGAATGACAAGCTTCCTACCGGCAATGGCTCACCGGACAACCTCTATGATGCCACTAGAAATTTATATCTGATGGGAATGGCATATAAAAATGCATGCTTATTCCAACGATTGTGTTTTGTATAGGGGTGATTTGGAGCAAGATTTGGCTTGCCCCGTATGCCATGTGTCCCGTTATAAGAAAAGAAGAAATGAGATTTTCGCTGAAGAGCTTGTTGTGATGGTAAGGAAACAAGTCTATACTAAATACATTTGGTAGCTTCCAATTGTTCTGAGGCTGAAGAGGTTGTTTAAGAACACTAAGGATGCAAATAACATAACATGGTACATGGGAAGGGGTTGTAATGATGATGATATTATTCATCATCCGGAAGATGCAGATCAGTGGAAGAAATTTGACAAGATGTATCCAAAATTTGCAGAGGAACCAAGGAATTTGATGATGGGTTTTTGTACTGATGGTATGAATCTTATTTGTAACATGTCATCAACACAGTTCTTGATTGGTTATAACCTGGAAATGACATGAAAATGTAGTTGGCCCCTCTGATAGAAGATTTGAAGGAATTGTGGTTTGTTGTGTTAATATGCATGATAGTTTTCGTGGAATGGAGTTCAAGTTGAAGGTCGTCCTATTGTGTACGATAAATTATTTCCCGGCATATGGTAACCTTTTAGGTTATGTAGTGAATGGTCACAAGGCATGTCATGTATGCGAGGAAGTCACAAATTTCAAGCAGTTACAGAATAGTAAGAATACCGTGTATCTGGACTATCGAAAATTCCTCATGACGAAGCACAATTTTTTACATGACACAGTTCATTTTGTTGGTGGGAAGGAGAAGAGGAAGACGCCTAATCCATTGAATGAGGTTGTCATCCACAACAAGGTGAAGAAATTCAATGTTGTACTTGGATAAAAGATATCTAAGGTGGGCATCGCGAGTGATGGACCGTGGAAGAAAAAATCCATCTTTTATTATTTTCCATAGTGGGAGAATTCAGAGGTTTGACATTGTTTGGATGTAATTCATATTGAGAAGAATGTGTGCGAGAGTATAGTTGGCAAGCTACTTAACATTCACGGTAAGACGAAGGATAACTTGAATGCGGGGAAGGATTAGATTGAGCTTGGTATTCCAGGGAATTATACCCCGGAAGTGAAAGGGCAAACATACCAATATATTTTGAATAATATTATCAAGAGAATAGATTTTTAAGAATGTAATAATGAAAAACACAAATCTAAATAAATAAATACACAAAGGAAAACTCTAACACTATCACGCAAATAGTAAGTAGTCTATATACAATATACAGTGCTAATATCCTCTCAAACTCACGATACTACAACAATAAATACTGAGAGTTTTTCAGACAAGAAACTGATGAAGTTACCCTTCAAAACAGATCAACAATATATAGAGAAGAGGTAACGAAAGGCAATGCAACATTTTCAAGCTGTTAATGATGGCATGTGAATGACAATCCATCTCAATTTTATTAGTTCTCTTGTGGAATACCAAATTATATGCAATGTGAATAAAAAATAATTATCACAATATAACGGTGTAGGGCAATGGAGTGTAGTTCTAGTTGGAAATTGATTAAATCTCATTTAGCAAAATATCAATTATCTAATCTCAAAACTCATGCATGTAGTTAATTCAAATCCATCTATAAGTTAAGATTAATTACCTTTCAAGTGTGCTTTACTTTTGGATTTGATAAACCATGGAGATGGAATTCCATATGTGATCACTCTATATGTATCCACAGAGCATTATTGGACCGCATCTACCGTTCTCACCTTAGAACATCGATCCGCAAGAATAGACATTATCTTTCTTGTTCCCTTTAGGGTGAGGTTTATTTTCTAAGAATGGTTGGATTGGTTTATTTTATTCCAAACTTTCAGGGTTCTAGTAATACTCCCTCCATCCCAACTATTTTTATACTCTTGTTTTTTTAACACTATTCTATTCTCTTTCTAAGTTTGATCGTATATTTTAATAAATATATGAATAAAAATATTATCGTATATGGCACTGTTCAATTCGTCGTAACAAGTAGTTTCTAAATATTAACTTTTATTTGACGTTATTATATGTAGGTAAAGATATTAACGGTCAAACATGTTTCTTAATAGCATGATAATTCTCTCTCCACAAAAATAGCTGGGACGGAGGGAGTAAGATTAAATTTCCTTGCCTATTTTTGCAACTGACGCAAATTTTTTTCCCAAAAACCAGTATTGGCACACTCCGGGTTGATGAAAAAAATTGAAACATGTGGTTATTCTTCCTCTCTGCTGCACAATTCATCATAATTCATACTCCACCCTTCATCATAATTCAAACATCAGGAGTATCTCCACTTTCCGTCTTCTATCTCCATTGCATGTGCTTATTTTCCCTTAAATTACAGCTCGATCCAACCCAACTCGATCCAACCCGAGTATATAAGTTACAAAACAGTAATCCGACCCGGCTCGAGGAAAAATAATTGACACATTTCATTCTGATACGATAGTAACCGACGTAACCCAACAAATAGAAATTGACACATTTCAACCCTAATTGTTTCCAACTCAACACAAATCTGACACGATTACCTCAATGGACACCTCTAGATATAGTATCTTGAATTCAATAATTCATTTATGGAAATGGTTTTTTGGCAAAATAATTCAAAATCCTTTTCCTTCTATTACTGGAATTGAAACTTTTCAAAAAATATATGGACAATATTTTCAAATAAGTGTCTGAAAAGATGCACATTGTTAGAATCGATTTGAACTATTTATCTAAAAAAATATCAAACATTAATTATTAGTATAATTAATAGAACATAAACCCTTTCAAAAAGAAATAATATATAGAACATTAATTACTAACATAGGACAAAATAAAGGTGGCATGCGTAATGGCATATTGCCTAAAATCATAAATCTGCAGTCCTGCTAATTTGTAAACAGCTTTTTCTAAGTATCAAATTAGAATGTGATTTCTAGGGAGTCACAAGTCTGCTTGACCAAGTTCTTCTATTTTTGCAACGGATGCAAACCTTTGTTTTTTAGAAACCATCATTGGCACACTCCGGGTTGATGAAAAAATGGAACCACAGAGCTACATGACTATTTTCCCTCTCTGTTGCATAATTCATCATAATTCATACTCCACCCTTCATCATATTTCATATCTCCCCTTTCCGTGAGTCACTCCACACTTCATGAATTTTATAGTCCAAACTCTAGGAGAGGTCCAGAATACAACAGTCTCATGTAGATGAAGGGACAATCCCACTCTTGTACATTTAAGCTTTCTAAATTCATGGAAACCCAATAAATTTCTTTATTGTTTCCTTTTATGATGTGACGGTTGATAGCCTCAAAGTACATCAATCCATAAGAAACACAACCACATAGACCCCCCCCCCTTTAGCACCAATTTTTTGGCACAACTTTTTAAAAATCGGTGCCCCATCTTAGTTAGCACCGATTTTTTCAAATTTATCACCAGTTTTTTCAAAATCGGTGTTAAAATATCATCGGTTTTTAAGAAACCGGTGCTAAGAAAAATTGGTGCTAAACTTAGCACCGGTTTTTACCGAAATTCAATTTTTTTTTGAAAGTGACACTGGTTTATTGGGTACCGGTTTGAAAACCGGTGCCAGAGAATAATTGGCACCCATTTTTTTAGACTATTCACAAAAACATGTGCTGAATTTAACATTAAATGCTCACAACTACTACACAAAAATTAAATATGAATTTTGAACTCTCCTCTCTCCTCTCTCTTATCTCTTATCTCTTCATTGATGGAGGGTTTTTGTGGAAGGTGAGCTTCATCCCAAGCCTTGAAGACCCATGAATGTAAGTTTTCCTTTAATTTTGTTAATTTCATTAAAATAGTAGTGGTTGTAACCATTAATGCATGCATGGGGAGAGTTTAGTTCTATTTATTAATGATTTATATGCTTGAATGGAGTTTTTATCATGTTGTGTATGTGTGAACATGGTTGTCTTTATATTGGTAGATGGTACATATATATCTCCCAAGAAAATGTTGATACTTATACATATACATATGACTTTTATAGTGTTTTGTAGTCATAGCAAAATGATTTTGTTTATTTTATAATATGTGGATATTGAATACGGATTGTTTTTTTATTTATTATCACATTTAGATACAATGGATCGAGAATCGATTCTTGCATGAAGAACGAAAATGGTTATTTGTCCAAGTGCAACTATATGGAGTGATGAATATATTGGTTTTGTAGATTCGTTTCTTGATTATGCCTACGGTAGTGAGAAGAGGATACTTTGTCCATGCAAGCAATGCTTGTGTCGGGAAAGGTTGGATGAACGCGGGGTTGTTAGATTTCACTTGCTGAAGAATGGATTTAATAGAGGTTACATTGATTGGACATTTCACGGGGAGGTAGAGCAACAATGTAAGGTTGGTGGGTTTGATAACATGGATGGAAACAATTGTACCATTGATGTTATGTTCGATGACATTGTAAGAGATTTTAATGGGAAGCCTGAGATATTGAGTGCTTTCCTAGAGGAAAAGGAGAAGCCATTATATCTGGGATGTAAAAGTAAGGATACCATGATATCCTTTTTAATGGAGGTTTTCAATATAAAAGCTATAAGTGGTTGGAGTTATATAAGTGTGAATTGACTCCTAAAGCTTCTGAAGGATAAGTTGCCAGTTGGGAATGGAATACCAAAAAAAATTATGAGGCGAAGAAAATATTGTGTCCACTCGGTTTGGAATATAAGAAAATACACGCATTGTGTGTTGTATGACGGTGATCTTAAAGATGCGGTTGAATGTCCTGTGTGCAAACGTTCAAGGTATAAGAGTGTGAAGAATGTTGTTGATGGGTGTTTGGCTAAGAGAAAGAAGAAGGTCTCATTGAAGTGTATGTGGTATTTCCCATAATTTCAAGGTTGATGAGGTTATTTGCAAATCTAAATTATGCAAAGAACTTGAGGTGCCATGCAGAGTGGGAAATACCAAGTGACGACAAGATAAGACATCCGCCACACGGTGAACAATGGAATTTTTTTTGAAAAAAGGTATCCTACATTTGGTCTGGAAGTTATAAATTTACGCCTTGCTTTGTGTACTGATGGGATGAATCCATTTGGAAATATGTCATTGAAACATAGTTCTTGGCCTGTGATGTTGTTTATCTATAATTTGCCCACATATATGTGCATGAAATGAAAATATGTATGATGCATGTACTAATATCAGGTCCTAGACAACCTAGAAACAATATCGATGTGTACTTGAGACCTTTGATTGATGATTTGAAGCTGTTGTGGGAAGAAATGGGGTGGCGGTATTTGATGGCCATATGAATTGGAGTTTCAATTGCGCGCCATGCTTTTTTGCACGATTAATAATTTTACAGCGCATGGAAATTTGTCGGGGTATGTTGCAAAGGGGCACAAAAAATATCCTATTTGTGAGGAGAAGATAGAATTCAAACAGCTAAAACATGGAAAAAAAGACAGTTTATCTCAGCTATAGAAAATTGCTTCAAGGAAATCATAAATACTGGGATGATGTGGTCAACTCTATTGGGGGGAGGAACGAAGGAAATCCCCCACACCACTAATTGGTGTGAAGATTTATATGAAGGTAAAAAAAATTGAAAGTAGTATTGGGAAAGCATAAAGGCAAAGGAAAAAATGCAATGTGGTGGTTCATGGAAGAAGAGGTCTATATTTTTTTTATTTACCATACTGGGAGCATCTTGAGGTTAGGCATTGTCTGGACGTGATGCATATTGAGAAAACTTTATGTGAAAGTTTGATAGGCACGATGTTGAATATTTCGTGGAAGACGAAAGATAGTTTGAATGTCAGGTTAGACTTGGTTGAATTGAGAATCAGAAGTGACCTTGCTCCAGAGGTGAAGGGAAAGAGGACTTATTTACCCCCTGCGGCTTGTACATTGTCGAAGGAGGAGAGAACCTCTGTTTGTGATTGTTTGAATCAGTGAAGGACCCTATTGGTTATTCCTCGAACGTTAGTCGGGCAATTACGGAGGATTGTAGGATGAGTGGGTTGAAATCTCATGATTGTCATGTTTTGATGCAAAAACTGTTACCCGTTGCTATTCGTGCAGTTTTGGAGGCTGGTGTAAGATACTCAATCACTAGACTTTGTTTCTTCTTCGGCTCCATATGTCAGAACTCCATTGACAACCACGAATTGGATGTCCTTCAAAAAGAGGTTGTTGTTGTGTTGTGCAAGTTGGAAATGTATTTCCCTCCATCTTTTTTTGATATAATAGTTCACTTGGTAGTTCATTTAGTAAGAGAGATAAAGATATGTGGCCCAGTTGGTATGCATTGGATGTATCATTTTGAGTGTCACATGAAAGTATTCATGGGAGTGTATGAGTCGGTCGGATGCTAGTGTTGTTGAGAGGTATGTTACGGAAGAAGTAATTTATTTTTTCTCTAGTTATTTGGAGGAATGTGTTAGTTTCGGGGTGCCAAAGAATCGACGTGTTGGACGGCGGGTGGGTAAACAGAGGTTTAGAAAAAGATTATTTACTCCATGGCATAGCGACTTGATGAAAATTCATTTATATGTCTTGAGGAATTGTAGGGATACCATTGATTACGTGAGTGATACCTTAATATGATCACAGAGGTTGATCCCACGTGCCCCCTAATAAAGTTCAGTTAGAGCATAATGAAACATTTGTGAACTGGTTTTATGTTTGATGCAATGTCGATGATCAGTACGACAAAAAAATCCAGGCATTTGCAAGGAAGCCTAATTGCACATTATTGATGTATTTTGGGCATGACATGAACAATTTCTACTTTGCTACTGATGACCAAGATTCAAGGAGCACGACACAAAACAGTGGGGTTTATGTTGAATCTGAAACAATGTGGCAAGCAAGTAAGAAAGACAACAAACTGATCCTCGTTGTTATATCGTTTTATGGCGTTATTGATGAGATTTGGGAGTTTGACTATGGAGAATTCAAGATTCTGGTTTTCAAGTGCATATGGTTTGACAACACAACCGGAGTTTGAAATGACGATCAAGGGTAGACCTTGTGGAAAATGTTGACGAGCCAGAGGGATTTGGTCGTTGAAGAGTGGTTGAGAGAACCTCTAGCGGAGAAGAGTCGGGGGGATTTAGCCGCAGAAGGGGCGGAAAGGAGCAGGGGTATCTTCTTCCGCCTGGTTTGGGGTCTCCTAGTTAAGAGTCGGCTGAGATTTTATGAAATATCCATTGGGGAAGGTTGGGGGAGGCAAAATTTCCGTCTGCTCGATTGGGGGAAGGCAAAATTTTTGACGGCTTGGTTGGGGGGGAAGGTTTCTGTCCAACAAAGTGGGGGAGGGGTGGTTGCTGAATGAGGGTTGATTAGACAAGATGAAGAGTTGTGTTCCCAAGTTTTACTTTTCTATTTTTAACCAAGTGATGGACTCATAAGAAAAATTGCTCTATTCATCGTGGGCCCACATTAATCTGTACAATAATATAATGGTATATAATATTGTTGGATTCATATTAATAAGTTGTTTATAAGAATGAACTATTTAATTTCCGACCCCAGCAGCATATACTGAAAATTGGTACAGTCAACCGGGGATGTTGAACTCATTTTTACTGACTGAAACACAAGTTGTTTAAAAACAACATTCCCACATTATAAAATGTTGCTTCTTTTATTTCTTTATTATATATAGTCAATCATAACGTGTTAAAATATATCATTTCTGAAAATATAATTTGAAGCATAAATTTCTCATTCAAAATATTGACTTATATATAATGACATCAGTTAAGAAAATTGTGCAACATGCAACGGTACTTTGCCGGTACGTAGTGGAACATATTGTTGGTCAAAAAATTTTCGGGAAGGCCGTTCAAAATATTTTTGCGGGATAACTGTTGGTGAAACATGTAACGGTCGGTAACATAGTAGTCAACAGGTGATCAAACACTAGTCAACGTACAACACAAGTATTCCGGTTGACTACCTTCGTACTAAACAAGTAACGGTCGGTCAAACACTAGTCAGCGTACTGAACAAATCTTTCGGTTAACTACCTTCGTACTACACAAGTAACGGTCGGTCAAACACTAGTCAATGTACTACACAGATCTTCTGGTTGACTACCTTCGTACTACGCAAGTCTTCTGGTTGACTACCTTCGACACAAGTATTCCGGTTGGCTACCTTCGTACAACACAAGTAACAGTCGGTCAAATGAACTAGTCAACGTACTACACAAATCTTCTGGTTGACTACATTCATACTATATATATTGACGGTCGATCAAACACTAGTCAACGTACATAAGCACCAACATTAGTGCCGGACATATATACTAAATAGAAGAGTCAAACATATTTAGGAAAATAATTAGTCAGGCATTCTATGTCAACCGGTCAAGTGACTGTAGACATACTATAAAAGTAACTGTCGGTCAAACACTAGTCAACATACATATTGACCTACACTAACTGACTAAGTGTTGGACCCTAGTCAACCCTTAACTGGTTAGGCATTTTGTGTGCACTGTTGAACTGACGGTGGACGTACTATACAACTGACGGTTGATCAGACACTAGTCTGCAAAGATATATGTAATTTGACTTATAGTAACTCATGGTCAACTCTTAAATTTTTTCGCCATTATTCCGCCTATATATATTGTTGTAGATATGTGTGTATATATATATAGATGAAAGAATATATATATATATATGTGTGTGTGTGTGTGTGTGTGTGAATGAATACATATATACACACATAGATGAAAGAATACACACATATATATATATATGTGTGTGCGTGTGTGTGTATATATATATGAATGAATACATATATACACACATATATATACCAATCACTAAGCAAAATCCAAAGAAATCACATTATCTACGGTATTACTATTTTGTAAAGAGTGGAATTTAAAATTTTAAAAATGTTTATATGAATATGGTATATATTCATATTAATATAAATAGACCAAGTATATATTTTCATGTATATTTAAAATATAAGTTACTGTGGAGATTCCATCCAAGTCATCTTGGACCAATTATTTGAGATATTCTATTCATCTATTTTCCCTCTACAATGAAGATCAACATATATATTTTACCTCCACATTATTTTTGGTCAAAGAAACAAATTTCCCTCCCAATATTAGTCCATGGGTGGGAAGTCCTAGCACATTCCCTCTCAATCTTTCGGTTGCTTCTCCTCCAACTATTTTTTTTTCAAATTTCTCTCCTTCTCCTCCCACTTTTCCCAAATCCTACTCCCCTCAATTCCCCTCCTTCTCCACGAAAATATCAAAGAATATGTTGGGCCATGTTGACGGAATTTCTCCAAGGAAGTTAAACCCATGTTTTCGGGAAAAAAATTCCCTAAATTTCACTCATTCCCTTGTTCCCTATCCTTCTAGCATTTTTTGAATTTTCTCCCCCCCCCCCTCCCACATACGCAATCTCATTTGTTGTGTAAATTTTCTCCCTTCCTAGCCTCCTTCCCATTCTATATAATTCTTCCACTACCATTTGCCTTCTACGCTTTGCAGAGCACAAAAAAGGTTAGTTGTGTAATTGTTGTGTGGATACCAATTTTATTCTTACTATAGTAGGGAGAATAGAATTTGTTGCTTTTATTTCCCTCTAAATTTTCATAAATTTGTATGGTTCCATAATCTATCACTTTGTAAATGTCCATACCTTTAATGCTGTTATGTGCACTTCATCGTTTTAGAAGTTTTATACTGAGAACAATTTGCTTAGTGACTTGCATTTACTTGTTATGGATGACTCTATTAGAGTATGCAGGACTACTTTACTTTGTACACAGGTCGCGTGAATTGGGCATAATTATGTTATCAAAACCGTAGGCAATTGGTAGAAGAATTCATTTCTTGGAATACCATGTTTGAATTTGTATGTTGTTTGGTTTGGCTAGAGGAGCTAACTGTAATATTGCTTAGTTCAGCTAGGTTCATATGGAGGTGGGATTTTGTTCTTATGTGTGTGCCTTATTAGATCTTGTTAATTGCCAACACTGAGTCCATTTTTTCCCACTTTTATATTCTCTTCCCATATGTTGCCTTTATCCAATCATATAAGTGTATTATTTTCTTAATTTCATTTGCGGCAATTTTTTACATGTCCACCTATGATTCCTTCCCTTCTTTTACTCATACAAAGGCTCAATTGCATTGAATGACGAAGGCAAAGAAGAAATTAATTCTCAAGAACATAGGTCATACTAATGACATTGAGGAGAAATGTGTGACCCCAATTAAAGAATATGACAATGAGAACGTTAGTAACGAGATTATGGATGATGCATTTAGCACGAATAAATCGGAGGATGAACAAGGAGTGAATTCGACCGAGGACAAGGGGGAGAATTTAGACAAGTTCGAGATAAAAGAGTATTGTAAGCGTAGAGGTACAACCACGTGTAAGTCAGTCTTACTAGCAAAGCAAAAGAATCCCTAACAAATATTCTTCGAAGAATCCTTTGAACCCATGGTTATGCGCAGCCGATGGTCCGGATATTGTAGTTATGTATTCCGATGACGAATCCGTTTGGAAAGTTGTCCCAGAACACGTAAAGAAATATGCTTGGGAAGACATTCTTGTAAGTATGTTCCATTCATGTATTATCATTTCACGTTCTCCAAGAATTTTTTTAATTCACAACATATAAATTTGACTTTCCATATATGAGCTGGGATATACAGACCAAAATAAGATTCGATGAAATGAATGAGTTCCAAAAAAATGGACGATTTATGCGGGTGAAAGGTGAAGGAACTGGAAGGCGAAGGTGGCTCAAAAGTACATCGTTGATGCAAAATCGGGTATCCATCCATGGATGGTGTATCGATGGATGGATAGAAAAGAGTGGGAGCTATTTGTCAAACATAGAATGACCCCCGAATTCAAGGTCAATATAT
>JAULKM010073013.1:0-11880 GCA_032355605.1 Rubia tinctorum
TGCGCCTCTACTTCGCTGGTGTGAATGGTGCTCCGGCGGAGATGATGTGGAATATGGATGATCAAGGGGGGGGGGGGAATAGGTGTAAACGCCGCTAGTGTGAACGACGATGGGAGGTGATGTCAGTGACCCTGCAAGTCGCCGGAGAGCTGCGTTCACACCACTTGCGGAATTGCGTTCACACCACTTGCATAATGCGGTTCCTAAAGGAAGAAATTGGGGGAATAAAGAAAAGAAGGGTTTGGGGGAGGAATGTAATTTCCTTCCTTTTTCATTTTTTCCAAAGGGGTAGAATAGTCATTTTATCGAATTCGGCCAAAATGTGCCAAAATGGGTACAATTGCACTTACAACAACTATCTAAGGTTATATTTATACTTTGAATTATCAAAATGTTATATTAGCAGTTATGTGAGGTAGAGTTATAAATATACTTTTCTCTTCATATTTTTATATTACTACACCCGTGGACCATTTCAAATGACATTTTTTAGATTCGCCTTTTCAAATTTGTGTACCATAATTTGTAGGCTCAATTTTATGATCCTAACATGAATGGAGAACCACTGAATTTTCGTGATGTATTTCTTTAGAGTTATGCTCTCGAAGTTGTAACGCTATGTATGGTAAGTTGAATCAGATCTAACTCATTTTTTTTTCTGCGAGGCATTTTGCAGGAAGACAAAGGTACCTGACTTTGGTTGTGTATGACTACAGGCTTTCTGCACTATGTTTGTTTATCTAAGTTATAGTATGGTGAATTAAAAATTTAAGCTCTATGATTGTTAAGAACATGTCAACATCATTTTTTATATCATCTTTTAGTTTTTTGGTTGGTAATTCTGTTGGATGATGCTTGCGTATATTCTGCATAGTTTTGATTGATGAGTTTGTATTCTGTATAAGGAGTTTTTAAGGTGTTCATACTGACTTATGGGATTTATTTAACTACCTTTACTGATATGTGATGCTCTTTTCATGATGATATCCAATATTTATTGTTTTAACATACCTATGGTAATTTGGCTAGGTAACATCAAATATATTTTTATGCTAATCTATATAGAAAGAGATATTCCGGGGAAATGCACTTCTATATCCTTAAAATTGTTTTTCATGGAAAATATACTACTTTTGAGGATTTCTTAGTGTTGGTACTATACTTGGTGGATTTTCGGTTTCATTGTGGTTTATCTCTATTTTCTAACTTTTCTATGACTTTAGATTCTCGAAACACCTGATTAAGAAGATTGCTCCATGTCTGTAAGAAGATGGAAATTTGAGATTCTCGAGAGCGATAAGATTGTTGATGTTAATCAACATAATCGGTGCATTACTTGATATATCTGTGTGAGTCAAATCTGCAGGATAAGGAATCATGGGATGTGAACATTGAAGGGAAGATTGAAACAACTAGGCAAAAGAAGAAAGAAGGTGATTCACTGTTTAAGTCTGGTAAATACGCTAGGCCTTCAAAGCGAAAGGAGAAGGCTATGCAGTATAACACTCATCTCAATGAGGAAGAGAAGACACAAGCAAAGGCCTTGAAGATCAATTGCAATTTGAACATTCATTAGAATACTCCTAATAGCTTTGTGTTGGGTAACTTGTGTTCTTTTTTTCTAATTTGTCAAGAAAAATCAGTATTCTTTATTATCTATATTAATAAAAATGTTTACAGTTTTCTTCTTCTTCCTCACACCAATATCACTATCAACAATTACTAAAATACTCATAACAAGAGTTCAAGAAAAAATTCAGAAAAATAGCAGAACTATTCAACAGTGCATGCAGCCCGGGCTGTGGAGACCTAGTTTTGAAGACAGAAGAGTTCAAAGTTGAATTTCATGTGTATATGGATGGACATGTATGGCAAAGTTTTGAGTAGAAATGCAGGCTCAAACATTGTTATTCAGAAACAAAAGATGAAGAAAATCACAATAAAATTGAATCTTCCCAGGTTATGTGATGAAGAATTTCTGCAGCAAGCCTCGGACAACAGCCCCACCCAACTTCATATTACACCAGAGTCCGGACCAACAGCTACAAAATGAGCAATGGTACTCATAAATGCTCTAATATCTCCATAACAATTGACAATTATCATACAAAGTTAATGTAAATTGTAGCAAGTAGAATACGGATGCATGCATGTTACTCAATCGTGAAGCTCTCTACACATATATAGTATCGTCCTAAATGCATGGCGTGATATGAGGGTAATAAATGTAATAAGAAGCAAGGAATAATTCTGATATATACCACGTGATACAATACTAATTTTAAGAACTCGGTACGAGACTGCAGTGACTTTACTTACTTGGAGTTCAGAACCACTTGGAAATATTGATGATGACTTCAAGTGCAAGAAATATCAACTTTGATGCCTTCTGCTGCATCTCCTATTCTTTTAGCTGACTCTTCCAAAGAAGCTTTGCACCACTGCACTTGGATCATCTCCAAAGTGTCGATTGATGAGAAATCCTGTGGAATTTCCTCCAAATTTTTGCAATTGCGCACCAACAGCTGTGTAAGGTTGGGAAGGTGATCAGAACAGGCACCCCATCCAGCAATGTCCAGATCCTCCAGTTTCAAGAACTCGAGTTCCTTGAACTCATCATCATTCATTTCCCACCTAGGCCCTTCAAACGCTCCAGACACTAATTTCAGAACTCTGAGGTTCGGCAGCATGCCAACCCTTGAAACATGGCTCCATGGTAGTCGAAATCCCGACAGAGTCAGCTTCCTGAGACTGAATGGGAGAATGAACTCCCCGGAAGCAAAAGCTCTGCCCGAGTAGATGATCTTGAGAGACTCTAGTCGAGTCAGAACATCCAGTTCCGGGAAACGATTGCAATTCTTAGAAGAATCCCACGACTCTAAGAATATACACTTCATCTTGACAAGGTTAGGCAACCTCCTAAGTAAGTCTATGGTATCATCACCAAAAGAAAGCGACGGGGTGCAAAAGCTGACCAAATTATCTAAACTTCCAACCTCGTGTTTCAAATCGAAAGATACATGTTCATTCACGTGAAGATGCCTTAAATTTACCATTCTCCATATGGTACCTGGTAAGATGATCCCACTCTCGAATGCCCTCACCACCAGAAATTGTAGCTTCCACAAGTTGGCAATAGATGGAGGAATGGATCCCAAGTAACCACTGACAGCCAAATATCTCAACTGAACCATTAGGCCAATTTCATCCGGAAAACTTACTCCAATGTTGATGCATTCCAAATCCAGGATCCTGAGTAATCTGAAGTTTTGACAAATGACTGACATGTCGTAAGGACGTCGGGGCTCTTTATCTGAAGAGGCAGACAATATCAAGGAGCGAGTTATCGGGCCAGAAGGTCTCGAGTCAAAAAAATGGTTTCTTCTCAAATTGATGCTCAATCTGTAGCTCTCAAATATTACAGGTTCCAGCTTATCTTTATCATAGAGCTCCATACCATAATGTGAGGTCGGAAATGAGGCATATGGTTCATCATACCTAGTCACAAGATTCAAGAAGTTGTCAACTTTGGCTTTGGACAAGCACAAGTCTCGCAGAAGATCGTGAAGCCGACAAGATTTGACCTTTCCATCGGATCCTTTTTTGGAAATGATCACTAGGCTTCTGTTAATCAGCTCCATCAAGTAATCTTGTGCAACTTCTTGCAAGTTCTTCGACTCAGTCTCCTGTATAAATCCTTCCGCAACCCAAAATTGTATCAACTTGCTCCTAGGAATATCTCTGTCCCCCAAAAACACTCCCAAATACAGAAAGCAAGCCTTCATTTCATCTGGCAAATGCTTGTAGCTAAGCTCTAAGACTTCCTTGCACTTGTTTTCTGGATCGTTCATTACCTGTGCGCATAAGCTTTCCGAGACTTTCTCCCACCAATCTGCTGTCTTTTCAGTTTTGCGAAGGAGACCAGCTATTGCAACAACTGCAAGAGGCAGTCCTTGGCAATGTAGAGCAATTTTCTTACCAAGACTCAACAATTCCTCAGGACAACCCACGCCTTTGTCGAATATCTTTTGTTCTAATAGCATCCAGCTTTCTTCACATGTGAATGAACGCATAAGATAAGGCTCACTTCCAGGCTTAATCTTCAGTTGCACATCCTGGAGGCGGCTAGTCACCAGAATTCTACTCCTATTTCTGTCATTGGGAAGACAAATTTGCAAATAATGCCAAACTGCAACATCCCATACATCATCCAGAATGATGAGATATCTGCTTCCCAATAGGCATCGGCGCACTTTTACTTGGAGTTCATTGTCAGTCATCTTCTGAATCTCATCAGTGAGCCCATGGATGCCACTTATAATATCAAGGAGCAGTGCCCTTTCAGAGTACACTTGCGAAACAGTACACCATGCACGACGAGGGAAGTGATACATGACACTTTTGCTGTCGAACACTTTTCTAGTTAGAGTGGTCTTGCCAAGACCTGGCATGCCAACAATGGAAACAACGTCTCGCTGTACAGATCCTCTCATCAGTTTATCAATTACAGCTTTTTCTTCATCAACCAGATCCACCATAACTTCAGTGATTGCTAATATCTCTCTTGAAACTAAGGGAGGAGTTTTGGATCTATCAACATCAGATAACTCAGCAACTTTTGGAATCTGTAGATTTATAGCTGCAAGGTCCTCTAGCAAACCAAGTAACAACAACGGAAACTTGGAATGATTATCAACCTCGATTGATTCGACAACATACTCCAATGCGCGTGCTGTATCTCTGATCTGATCATTCAAGTCTCCATTCTCAAGTTCAAAATCTGAAACATTTATCAGCAAAGATTCTAATAAATGTAGCTGCTGTTCTACCTGTTCAAGTTGAGACTTCACAGGTGCAATTGATGTGGGATTGTATTTCAAGAGCTCTTTCACGTTTCTGCGGAGAAACTTGATTAACCCCAGATTGTGAGTCTTGGGAAAACTAGACAATAATGCAGTTGGGAGGGTAATTTTTCTGATCAATGCCTTGATACATTCCACCTTATTTGACAGCTGAGGTAGTTCCTTAAGATTGTATTTAGAGGTTGAGCAAGAGATACATGTTATCCTCCTTGCAAGTTCCGTGATGTGTATGTAGATTGCTTGTTCCTCAGATGCAGTAGGCCACACC
This sequence comes from Rubia tinctorum, assembly GCA_032355605.1. NCBI lineage: Eukaryota > Viridiplantae > Streptophyta > Magnoliopsida > Gentianales > Rubiaceae > Rubia > Rubia tinctorum. The sequence goes on from JAULKM010073013.1 coordinate 5,131, forward strand.
AGTTGACTGACGACAAGTCGCTTAAAAGCTGCAAGATCCTCTACAAGGGATGTAAGTTGATGCTTTACGCCTACATTATCTCCATTCCTTCCAAGCAACTCCAACATGAATGGCTCCGCCATGAAAAATATGATCTTACAAAAGAACCGCGAAAGTGAAGGTTCTCCCACAAAGTCCGTTTGTTCCTTGGATTGAAGTAATGATGTTTCAATAGATTTTGCGTCATCACTCATTTCTTTAGTGAAAATGAGACACTGCCTCTCATCGCAATAAATTTCTCGTTTCAGCAGGAGGAGATCTCGTTTCAGCCTTGGGATCCGCACCATCTCTAGTTGTGGGTCCCTCTTCCTGATATTCAAAGACTGCTCGTTCTCTCACTAGTTCATTACGGTACAAGGATTTTTTAGATTATGTTGGAACATGTTGAAACTTATATCCAACACTTCGATGGATAAGGAACTTCGTGTCGCGGCTCCTCCACTGCACTGTGGTCTCATGAACTGAACTTCGTTGCCGCCTTCCCGCCCGCATATATGGAACGAGGGCCACCCCTCGCTCGTCCAAACCTGCGGCCTCCCCTGCCACGGTTAGATAGACCGGACACTTGTTGACTAGCAAAAAATTCAGAGGGTACTGGTCCAGAAGTAGTAGACGAGCGAGCTTTGAGTGAAAACTCTAAAGTCTCAACATCAACAATAATAGTATATATATAAGAAGTAAAAGATCTTTCACTATTTGAGTTAATGAAAGCTGAGACAGCTTATCATTCAAGCCACGACAAAATACGGCATCAATATCTTCATCATTTAGAGGATGACCAAGAACACGCAACTCATCAAGAATATCCATAAAACGAGAGTAATAATTCTGGACGGACTGGTCATCTTGAAAATTTTCATACAAATTATCACAGAGATAAAGGCAAGGAGCACGAGAATTATTCTGATATTTAGTGGCTAAAACATCCCATGTCTGAGTAGCAGTGTCATATTGTCAACTGCTGACATTGCAGAAGGAGTCAGGGATGAAAAAAAGAGCAGTTTGGACTGGCTGATCTGTCTGGATCCAAGCATCATAAGCAACGATCACCTCAGAAACCTTGTCACCGTGTTCCTTGGAAGCCGAACTTGCAGGAGCAGCAAGACATTTGGAAGGCCCATCAACAAAGGCAATCAACTTAACAGTTCATAACACAGATATAACCAGAGTACACCAGTGAGAGTAGTTTGCATCATTAAGTTTGATGGTGATGCAGTTGATCAATGAAGGAAGCGTATTTGATGTCATCGTGAACAAGCAGGAACAGATCCAAACACAAAAGCAAAATCAAATCGCACCAAACACACACCAAGTTTGTGAATGACAGAGGACGATTGATTTAACCTTTAAGAGCAGCAACGAACAGAACCAGAAAATCAGCAGCGGGATGGCCGGATCTGGAGAAGCGTGGGAAGAAAGCGTTGGCGCATGAGCGAGGATCTGACGGCGCGTGGACGATGCATGAGCAGCTCGTACAACGGTAACTTTGATCTGCGATCGGCGACACTTGGACAACAGAGGCAATCGGTGATAACGGTGGGTGGTCACGACCGTGATCAGATGTTTTTGGGAAAACATATTTGAAATTTCGGGAAAAACCAGAGAATATTTAGAGAGACTTGACGATACCACGATAGAATGTAAAACACACAAATAATTATGGCTGTGTGTATTGAGATATATATAGTAAGTACAAAATGTATACAAGACCTAAATAAATATGGAACATAATATATACAAATCAATCAAAACAGGTATTCCTTTATTATCCTAATTCTAATTAATTTACATCCCTAGTAGTATGAATGATATCGCATGGTTGACGCAAACACAAAAAACAGAAAATTGTACATGCATCACTTACAATGGTAGGAAATTTTTTAAAATTTTAAATTTTCACATCATTAATTTAGTACTCTCTCTATCCCAAACTAAACTGCAATTTTACTATTTGGTAGTCAACACTATCAAACTTTGACCACATATTTGAATAAATATATAATAATATTATCGTGTGTGATATTATTGAATTCGTCGTAGTAAGTAGTTTCTAAGTATCAATTTTTTATTTTATGTTATTATACATAATTAAACATATTAACGGTCAAGCATGTATCTTCTACATGGTATCAGAATGGGTCAGATCTGGTCCTAATTCTTCCCCTCTCTCTTTCTTTATTTTTTTCTTTTATTGCTGCCGTAGCCCTCCCCGCTGCATACGTTCCCAATGATATTCCGACCAGTTCATGGAAATCTTTCTACAGCCTCCGTTGATCGTTCTCCTCCCCCAAGCAGCCTGTTTTCTTCCCTAGCATTCTTCGGCCAGTAGTCTGTCGTCTTCTCCATCGGCGTTGCTCTCGGATATCCGATGCCGCTTTACTCTCAAGTCTTCGGCGAGTGTCGATTTCTCAAATCTTCAACGTTGCTCTCAACCTTCTCGGTGCATCAAATTCTGCATTGCTGGTGTCCAGTACCTTCATTTGGTCTGCTCCTTCGGCGCCACCTCCTGCGGTGCCTGTTTATGTGCTCAATCCATCTTGTGTTTCAACGGGTGCTGAATTCTTCATTTCCCCCTTCAGCGTGTGTCAGTCACGCGCCAGTAACTTGAAGAAGGCATTTGAAATTAATGTGCCCATGAAGTGCAATTGATTCTCTAGTGCATGTGTCTTACGCGCAATTAGTGCCACACAGTGCGCTATGGTCTCGGCAATCAGAATTATTACTCGTTGCAATTATGGTTTTCTCCAATTAACGTAGAGTTAGTACCCGTTCTTTTGATCTATGGACTGTTGATTCTAATGAAACTTCTCACATAACCTTTAATCCTTGTTATCTTGAGAAGGTACACCCTTATCGTGGTTCTAATTCCATTTATGGGGGAAATGGTGAAAAACTATCTATTTCTCATATTGGTTGATGTAATTTTTCTGGCTTGTCTCTTAATGATGTTCTTGTGGTTACTTAAATTACCAAAAGTTTACTATACATTAGGAAACTTACTTGTGACTTACGTGTTATTGTTATATTTGATGTCGATGCATTTTTCATCAAGCACAAGCAAATATACTTGGTAAAGGCCAAAATATTTTGGGTCTTTATTTCCTTGAGACCGGTGATTCAACCTTTTTTAGGTGAATTACATTTTGGAAAGTTTCGAACTTCTTTTGAGCAGTGACATTCTCGTCTTGGGCATGTGTCTTATGGCACTCTTCAGTTACTGAGTAAACAAGGTCATATCTTTGTAACCTCTATTTTGCATGCACCTGTTAGTTCCTCTTCTTATCAGATGGAAAAGAGCAAACATATACCCTTTTAACCAATGATAAATGAGCCACGGGTTTGTTAGATAAGGTGCATTGTGATTTTTGGGGACCGACTCCAGCTTTAAGTAGAGGGCCATTCTTATTATGCTGTCTTCGTTGATGATTTTTCACGATTCATGTGGTTTCTTCCATTATGCCAAAAGTCAGTTTTTAACATCTTTCTCCAGTTCCAGAAGTTTGCCGAGACTCCGTTTTTTACCAAGGTCAAAGTCTTGCAGACAGATAGCGACACAAAGTTCACTAATCACTGTTTGTAGGCTCGATTTATTATGTCTTATGGCATTCATTATCATATGTCCTCCTCCAATACACCTTATTAGAATGGCCGAACTGAGCTAAAACACTGTCACATCACAAAAACTGGCATTGCTATGTTATTTCACTCTCCTGTGCCGACATCTTATTAGGTGGATGCATTCTCATCCGCAGTATATATAATTAACCGCCTACCTTATTCTATTCTTGCTGCAAAGTCTCCCTTCAAGGTAATTTTATGTACTACATTGGATTATTCCTTTTTCTCTCATATGGTTGTCCTGCATATCCTTGCTTTCATGCTATTGCTCCTCATCAGTTTGCAACTCGCTTCATTCCGTGTGTTTTTATTGGCTATAGCACTAGCCACAAGAGGTTCAAGTGTATTGATCCATCTACTGGGCATATCTATGTTTAACGTCATGTCCAGTTTGATGAGACTCTCTTTCATTTTGCATGTTCTTCAAGGGCTGCTGGCGCATCATCTCATTTGAAGCTTTCTTCATTTATAGAGACCTCACCTGCGTAGTCATTTCCACCCAGCTCTCACGCTGGATCACCCTTTGCCGAGTCATCTTGCACGATCTGTTTCGATGCCCCTGTAGTACCTGCACCCACTTCTCCAACCCTGTGACTACTTCGGCTTTGGTGGTCATGACTCCGGCCTCTACACCATCACCCTAACCTTGCACTCCGGCCGCTTCAGATTCTTCTGTTGCTTCCATCGATGCCTCCCCCGACCCCGCTTCTACTCGCACGCATTAGATGACCACTAGGATGATGAATGGTTCTTGCCGTCCTCGGTCTTTATCCGATTATGAGGTCACAAATTTTCAAGTTTCCTTATTTACTTAGACTGAGCCACGAGACTACCATGCGGCTCTTTGTGATCCTTGTTGAGTTTTGACCATGGATGAAGAAATGAATGCATTTAACCAGCAACACACTTGAGATTTAGAGCCTCGCCCTCCAAACGTGAATGTGGTCGGCTCCAAATGGGTTTTTTTATAAAAAAAAATATCATCCTGATGGTAGTATTTATCGCTACCAGGATCGTTTCGTTGCTCAGGAGTTCTCCCATATTCTAAAATTCGACTTTGATCAAACCTTCAGTCCGGTGGTGAAGGCATCTGCGGTTTGTATAGTCTTTGCTATTTTCACCATGCGCTGATGGCATGTAGATGTCCATATGCTTTTCTCAATGGTATTCTTGACACTCCGTCCTATATGGCCCTACAAGGATGATGCTCATCCCGATTATGTTGGTCGCCAGTGGAAAGCCATTTATGATCTTAAGCAAGCTTCTCGCGTTTGGTTCCAACGCTTCAACACTTGTCTTCATTATCTTAGATTTCTCTGTAGTGCAGCTGACATGTCCTTTTGGTTTACGTTGACTATATCATCCTTACTAGAAACGACTTCTCTGCCATCTGTCAGTTCATTGTTTAGACTGATAAGGATTTTTTGCTTAAGAACTTGGGCTCTCTCCATTATTTTCCTGGCTTAGAGGTTTTGTCTACTCCTTCGGGTTTGTTCTTAGGCCAGGCTAAGTATGCACGTGGTCGGGCTGGGATGATGGACGTTGCCACTACTTCTACGCCGTTTCTCCCGCAGTATCAGCTTCATAGTAGTACAAGTGGGAAGTTTACTAAACTAACTCTTGATCGATCCTTGGTTGGTGCTATACAGTATCTCACCATCACTCGTCTAGATTTTGCTTTTGCGGTTAAGTCCTTCAGTCAGTACCTTTAGGATCCTCATGATGATTACTTTGTAGTTGTTGCTCACGGTCTTTGCTATATTCGTGGCACTCTAAATTATGGCCTTTCTTTTCATTCAACTTGTTCTTCAGAGGTGTTGAGCTACTCAGACGCTGACTGGGCGCATTTTCTTGAGACTCGTCATTCAACCTATGGTTATACTGCATTTCTAAGTGGCAATCTCATTTCATGGAGCGCTAATAAGCAGCCCACTATTTCTCGCTCTAGCTCCGAGTCTTAGTATCGCGCTTTGGTGAACATAGTGGTCGAGGTGGTCTGGTTGTCTCATCACATTTGCGATATTCGATTCCCACTCTCCGGTGCTACGTTCTTGCTTTGTGACAACAATAGTGCCATTTTTGGGTCTTAGAAACCTGTTGCTCACAAGCGAGCGAAGCATATTGACATTGATTACCACTTTGTTCGTGAGTTAGTTTTTCAGGCAAGCTTCATCTTCATCATGTTCCCACTTCACTTCAGATTGTTGACATCTTCACGAACGGGCTTTCCCATCCTTTGTTTGAGTTCTTTACCAGCATCCGAATTTTTGCTTGAGGGGATGTTAGAATAGAATATTCTAGAGACTAGCTTAGAGTTTAGATTTTTAACTTTTGTATCCCTCGTGTACTCTATTTATTCACTCTGTAATCTAAACCCCAACTCAAGGGGAATCCACTTCTACAGTAGGAAGCAAGATGAGGTAAAGGAAGTTGCAGCTGACCTGCGACTGATCAGCAACTAATTCTTCCCTCAGGATTAGTTAATACAGTTAGAATATTTATGAACATATTTCTTCCCGGTTAAGATATGAAAATTTGTAGTCAGAATCAATTAGAGGTTAGAAGTAGTTATGTTAGTTTTGGGAAGCTTTCCTATCTTATTTTTAATTCCTGGTGTGTTTGTATATAAAGGGTGTTTTCCCCTCCATTTACTGATATAAAATACATAAAAGCTTCCACCATAAACTCAGTGCAAACCTTTTCATTTCATTTCTTTTTACAACAAGATAAGAGCGGGATGTTTTTCTTCCCACGATTTGAAACTTGAAGCTTACTGATCTATCACTCTTATTCTTTTGTCTTCTTTCACCTGTTAATTGTGATCTTGTTGATACAATTCTAATCAACAATGGAAGAAATCTCGGGAAATAATGGAGGTGCGGATGCAGATGAATGTGGAAGAGATAGGAATGCAGGTTGGAGTGCAGGATCAGGTGGAAGAAAAGAAGAACCTGAGATAAAGGATCCTCAGTTTTTTTATAGTTCTTATTAGAATATTAGATAAATTAGAATCAGCTTAAGAAAGGAATACCCTTTCTGATTGGTTTTGTACATATCCTTTTCCATATCTGATTCTATCTTGTATACCCTTTG
>JAULKM010073024.1:0-11880 GCA_032355605.1 Rubia tinctorum
CAACTATGTAACATACTGAGCCTTACAGGCTAATTTGTTTCTTTTTTATTTCATAGCTCCGGGGAAGCTAATATATATCCCTCCACCAACGGTGGTTTAAATTAAAAAAAAGAATATTTGATCAATAGTTTGAGGGATAATATAGTAAATGTATAAGCCCATTTTTTTCCATTTTAGGCAAGAATTGAATTGAATCATTTTCTGTGCGACGGACGAAAATAGAAATTGAGTTATTTTTTGTGAGACGAACAAAAATAGAAATTGAGTCATGAACTATGGGGCGGAGGGAGAATGTCTTAAAATAGACAATTTAAATAGAGTCAAATAAGTATAAGAGAAAGTCTCATTTAGATCGTCTAATGGTTAGTCCAGAGTTAAAACATAAGGCAGTGAATAGATATGGAGTACTTTTTGTAATTATTTTATTTTGGAGGTTAATTTTTAAAGGTTTAAAAAATTATAGTGACCTCTCTAAAAAAAACTTATAAACATAATGCATACTCTCTCCTACTCCCTTCTATAGATTTCGGGATATATTTTTATTTATTTTTATTTTGGATTAATTTTAAAATATTTTCAAATTTTTAAGGACCTTTCTGCAAAAGAAAGGTAATAAACATGCATAAGTCTCAGTACAGGTGGCATGTACATATGGTTATGGACATGTCATTTTCTTCACCTAAATCCAAGCACGTAAACCTATGGTGCCAAAAATAGAAAAACCGCAGGAGTATCTTATAAATTTAAATATGGTATTTTATAAGTTAAAATATGTAATAAAATGTGTTTGAATGTGAAAATATAAGAAATATTATATAGAAATTAAAATGTTTCACTTTACAAATATTTAATTTAATTTTAAATTTTATTATTTAATTTAACAAATGCAATGTATACGTGAAAAATAGAATGGATTGTCCATAAATTAAGGGCATACCACATGTCTGGATACCTCCTCTATAAATATAATGAACACATTAGTGAAGAACATGGGTGTCAATGACAGTTAAAGTGGCCTAAGGATGGTGATTTTGACATGCCGTCCCTGACACCGCTTTTGTTTTTTGTACCACAATGTACAATGGTGTATAATCGTCTTGTTATACTGAATACCATGGCGATGTTACCGGCGGGGTTCCCATTTTTTACGCCATCCAATTGTTCAATTCTCGAAATTCCATCCTTTCGGAAATTAATTCGGGAGGTCAGATATAGAGCTCGGTAGGGTAATCGGTTAGTTTGTGTGGTTCTGGAAGTAGCAGTTGCGATATCTGGACTTATTTTAGTTTATTTTGTAAACGTTTTGTTGTCAATTCGATGTTGGTTACAATTTCGGTTCTTCAATCGGAAATTGTAGTCATTTTCTAAATTTAAGAATTAGAAGTTCTCCATAGAAACGTGGCTATAAGAACACATTTTTCTCGAAACTAAAAGCATTTGCATAACACCCTGAACATTACAACAAAACAAAGTGAAGAACGATATCTAAAGGAACCACTAATGGACAAGAGCTTAAACTGAAACTCTTAGCATTGAAACTACATAACATGACTATTGCAATTGAACATAAACAAATTGGTATAGAAGTTACTGTAAGGGATAATGCGAGATAGTTATCCTCCAACCTATTGTTCACCATTTTTATCATTTTTACCAAAACTTAGAAGCGGGATTGGAGCAACCAAACGATGCCTCTATCACCTTGTACACTAGGTTTCAAATCATAGCTAACACAGACAACAAACAAAGAGATTCTTAATGTTACTCAAAATCACTAGGTCGCAAATAGATGTGCGTTTAACATATGCCGAAAGACACTTTACCTCGCATTCCATTTCGTGTTCTCATAATCTCGTTGTGCCCAATGATAAATTGGTTTCGATCTATATTGTATCTACCACTTAATTTTTCTTTGTAATTACATCCTTGAATGGAATGAATTCCACCTATAAAAATCCAAGCAAAAGCATTTCATATTTATAGCAAGCACAAGCAAGAACGCAAGTCAAGGTTTTCTCGCTAAATCCAATTTTTTAGATAAGTTGTAACTATAAACTGCTATGGCAAAGTAGATTAGCAACAATAGAAACTCTAATAACATGTATAGCGACATTCATTTGACAATATTCATAAAAAACATACCACAAAGAACAACTTCTTCAAAAAAACCCAAAGAGTTCAGAAATTACCTTGGGAAATGTTTTGAATGTCCTCCCGCCATGATGAATCCATGTAGTTAAATTGGTTGTTCACTAAGGACAAGGAAGATTGCAATGGGGAAGAAAAAATGTTTAGATAGAGTGGGAGGGGTAGGTTTTTGGGGTGGGATGGGGGATTAAATAGATCTAAAAATCATTCAAGGAGGTTACACGGTGGTCAAATATTCAAAGTACATTACTAGTTACAATATCGGAGATGTGTTCTAGGAGGTCATCATCATACCTCTCAAAGTTACAAGTTATAGCCCTTAAGTGCTTCTTAAATACAACTAAGTAGATGCGGAAAAATCGGGGTCGTCCATGAAGAAGAATGATTTTCTTAAGGGTTCATCCATATAAGGTGGATAAAAAGCATAGATACAGATTTATAAAACCAAGTAAAGAGAGGGGGCTCTTTGTTGGATTTTCTATGTTATGAATTTAAAAGACATAGATGTTGTTATAAACAAGAGATTAAGCTGATCATGCAACAAACTACAAAGATTGATTAAACACAAATTACGGAACCTTGGGAGTAGTTGATTTCCACTTCCGAGCCTTTTATCTATTCTTGAATCCACAACCTATTTACTACCTTGATTACTTATTGTGAAGATAACCCTTCCATTCTTCTTTGATAGTAGTTTACAAGAGTGAAATCGACATCTCTTTTATACCTCACTAATGACCAATTTAGTCGAGAAACACCTTAACCTGTCCCATTAATGGCATTATGTATAAAAAAATCAATAAATTTGGTAACACTTATAAATATTAATCTAAATGTCTAAGCATTAAACCGATTTATGCATTTACTAAGATTAGTAAAGATACTTCAGCATTCAATGACTGCTCCTACTTGCTACCTTAAAATAAACATGACAATGGATTCAACATCATCATATTTATCTAGCAATTATTACATCATAAACCCAATGAGAAGCCCTAACTCATACTCTTGGATTCCATGTTAAAAGAGGAGAAAGTAGCTACGTTCACCCATTCCTAAAAAGTTATCATATAAGCATTTTATATCATCAAACTTCCAATCATATTAATGATATCAACAACCAACATCAAGGCTCCATAAATGCAAAATAGACAAAACATTAAATAAATAGAAACGATTCTCAAGACATGGGAAAGGAAGCTACAATCAATTGTTCCTAAAACTAAGAGTTTAGCTAACACAAATCATACTAACATCCATGGACAAATTTATACATAAACAAAATGAGAAAGAATGAAAGAAAAGCACAAACTAGGGTTCTTGAGAGAGGAAAATTTCCAAGATAAGAAGATGGGTGGTCCAAAATTCCTCTTATAGTACAAGAGAGATGGGAAAAAAAGTACAGCAGGATCCTGTCCGTGCGAGGATAAGCCTCGCACGGGCGGGCTGCCCATTTTCACCATTGTTTGTGTCGATTCCTCTTCCTTTGTCGCCTTACCCTATTTCCTTCAAATCTTCGATTCTTGTTGTCTTCAATATTCAATCCGATTTGTTGATGGCTTCAATTTTCACTTTCTCACCTTGTCACACAAAACTCCTTAGAAAAGTTATAAGAGTGCAAAAGTCGCTCTTAACTCTCTTAAGATAATTTCAAGGTGAAAATCAAGATCTAAAGCACAAAAGTATACAAAAGTGAATTCAAAATTTCCTAAAACTACTTCATCAAATTAACCCTTCATGTTAAATATGTAGATGATGTACTAGAGGTAATTACTCAATATAAAAAAGTACCGGTTGTAATTTCAATATCTGAATTGATCCCGACCTACTGTAAAGATTTATAGGGCCATATTTTCTTGGTTATATATGGAATATTGTCAACCACTTTTTCATTTTAATTACGGTTTCAACGGCTGAAATCATATCGCCTAGGATTTGACTTAAAGTCTGGGCCAATTTTGACACCAACGATTATTTTGAGATAGGAGTTGGAGATGTGATTATTCATTTTATCTTGAAAATATATCAAGCGATACAAGTTATGAAATTGGAAACATGTTGGAATCCAAAATTTCCGATTTCGCCAAACTTTTGGAATGGAATATGTGCTGAAAGAAATTATTTATTAGAAAACAATCTTGAATTTTTTAGTGCTTTTGATTCAAAAAATTTGTCGGACATGACCAAACAAGAAATAATATTGTACTTTTGATATCGAAACATTCACTGAAACATTTGACCCTAAAATATATCCCTGTTTTTGCATCCAAATTCAATAATGTAAATAAACATATTATTAGAAACAAACTGACATTTACATAATTGTTTCCAAAAGGTGGTCTACAATAATAAAACATTACAAAGAGGTTGCTAGTTTGGAAGATAGGCATAATCACTGAATGGAGCATATTCTGTTTCCCATTGACACGCATGGCAATATGTGTGCTCAAATTTGTTATCCCAATCCATTCTTATGATATGGTGATTTGTAGCAGTACAAAAGGTTGGATAACAATTTTACACGAGCACTTTATTTCAAAACCAAATCCCCCTCACAATTTTAAGCAACTATTGTTCACAATCAATGATCTTCAGGGGATCCATTCCTGAATTTTCAATTGCAACAAAGCAAACCATCATGCACGCATCTGTTCACCTTCCAAATAATATTTTAAAAATCATCAACGCATAATAAGCTCATAGATGCCCTAAACTATGAGCTTTTTCTAGCGGTTGAAATTTTTTAGTAGCACTTTCCTATCTATGTAATTCCTCCGGAAAATAGATAAATATACAAGGATAAGTTACCAAAAAAATTTCATAAACTACGTCAAACAAATTCAAACTCACTGCTCCTTTCCTGTACAATGCTTTCGGATTTTTGGTCTCTTCACATTTCCTGATGAAGTTGTCCAATCTGTTGTTTGGATGCCATATACTACGCACAACACCTTCCAATGACACTTGTTTATATATCAAGTGGTGTTTGGAAAGATTGTTAAACCTATGGAAACTACATTATACAAAAACAACACAAGTGACCAATGGCCGAATCTTTATTTTGCACATGCATGAGAAAAATGTTGGGATTAGCACAAAAAACAAACTATATTTTTGCCATTTGGGAGATCGTCGTCGTGCCTCTCAAAGTTATAATTTATTATCCCTAAATGCTTCCTAAATACAATTAAGTAGATGGTGGCAAATCGGGATCATCCACGAGAAAGAGGGATCTTCCTAAGGGTTTAAACATATAAAGTGGATAATAGACTAGATATAGATATACATAGGTATATAAAAGCAAGTAAGGGGGGGGGGGGGGGAGGGGGTTTGGTGGGTTTTTCTAAGTTATGAATGTAAAAACAAAACAACTAGAAAAGTAAAGTAAATATGCTAATCATGCAACTAGCTACTATATAGTGAGTAAAACACAAATTATGGGACCTTGGAAACAATTGAATTCCACTTCCGAGCCTCTTATCTATCCTCGAGTCCATGACCTATTCACTACTTTAACTACTTATTGTGAAGGTAAATCTTCTATATAGTTTACTAGAGTGAATTCGACATAAACCTCACTAAAGACCCCTTTAGTCTAGAAACGCCTAAAGATATCTCATTAATGGCATTAGGTATGAAAAATCAATAAGTTTGGTAGCACTTATAAACATTAATCAAAATGTCTAAGCATTCAACCAATCTATGCATTTACAAAGATTGGTTAAGAAAGTTCAACATTCAATGACTTCTCCTTTTTTCCACCTTAAAACAAACATAACAAAGAGTTCAACATCATCATATTCATCTAGCAATTATCAAATCATAAACCCAAGTAGAAACTCTAACTCATGCTCTTGGATTCCATATCAAAAGTGGGGGGGGAAATTAGCTACTTTTACCCAATTTTAACAAGTCATCATACAAGTATTGCATATTCTCAAACTTTCAACCACATTAATGACATCAATAACCAACATTAAAAGCTTCATAAGTGCACAATAGCAGAAGCAATAAATAGGTAGAAATTATTCTCAAGACATGGGCAAGAAAGTCTTAATCAATTGCTCCTAAGACTAACATTAGCTACTAGAGTTCAAACTAAAAATCAACAACAAACCAAACACAATCTAAGATGAAAATCAGATGAAAAACTAGAGAAAACTAGGGTTTTACTGTAAAAAGTTGAGCAGAAAATTATGTGAAGGAGAGAAAGGATAAGATGTTATTTATAGTACAAAAAGTCAAAAAAGTGATTCTGGACAACCGTTTGTCGGGAATCTCGTCACAAGCGACTCGCGATAGACAAGGGTGGTTGTTCTTCATCGCTTTCTTCTTCTTTTCTAAGTCTTCACAATCTCTTCTTCAAGTCTTCAACTCTTCAATTCTTCAAAAGTTAGTCTTCAAGGTCTTCAAATCTTTAATCAATTGCCTTGTCACTCAAAATTCCCTAGAAAAGTAATAAGAGCGCAAAAGTTGCTCTTAACTCTCCTGAAAAAAAATTCAAGGCAAAATAGAGGATCTAGATCAAGCACAAAATCATAAAAAAGTTAGTCTAAAAGGTCCCAAAATAACCACATCAAATCTCCCCACACTTGAACCTTACTCGTCATCGTGTAAGAAAATATTCAAGAACACAAAGAGATCCACATATCCACATCCTACACTAATATTCCCCCAAATTGATACCTCACAAAAACTCTCAATATCATAAATTCCAAAATTAAGATTAAATGAGATTTTTTTTCACACATCCCGAATTACTAAATTTACCCAAACCTACCATCTATCAATCCAATGCTACCCATTAAAATATTTCTAAGTCCATAATTGGTAATCCCAAAGTCCAATGGCATAAAATGAAGTTAAAACCACATCAAAGATTCAAACGCATGCTTCACTCCATACCAATATATCAACCAAAATGAAGTACATAAAGAATCAAGAATTGATACACATACTTCGTTTTCCCCAGCTAAGTTACCCATTCCCAAGAAGTCCTATGATGTTAGGCTACCCTATCCATCCATATGTCAACCGCAATCTTATGAATACAATGCCGACAAATGAGTGGAATTGTAACAAAAACTTTTTTTCTCTCTTTCTCTCATTTTTCCTATGAGCCTCTTCGAGTTTTCATCATAGTCACGCATCATGTTTTTTTGGCTCACATCTTACCCACCTTTAGCCTCTCATTTTTACCTAGGTCGCCCTTTCGGGGTTTCAACCCAATGTTGCCTAAATTACCCTCTCGGATTTTCAACTTAACAGGTTTGCTTTTTATTTTTATTTTTGTTTCTTTTTTCATTTTCTATATTTTCACAAAAAAAAATCAAATTTTCAATTATTTTTCAGTGTTTTTCCAATCCAAAATAGCAAAAAGCATCCACATGTCAAGACTACAAAATGTTAGATCCAAAAGCATCCAAAAGCATGTCTAATGATTTATCCCCTCCCCACCCTTAAAACACTACACTGCCATCAATGCAAATACAGTACAAATCATAGTGGGGGATCAAAATAGCTCACAGTAAAGACAATGAAGCCCATCATCACCCTAGTCTCTGTGGTAGCGTTGTTGGTACTAAGCCAACCACTCTGTGTTCCACCTGCGCCGCTCTCTAAGCCTCTCGGCCTTGGGATCAGGGTCGGAGGCACCACCGTAGTGTTCCTGCATATGGTAGACTCCAGATGAGAGATGATCAGTCTCTTCATCCAAATCCATCAAGCTCTGTGAGACAAAGACATTATGCTCCATGATCATCCCATCCTGGCAGCGGAAACCATCCTCAACTGTCTGCACTAGTCTGGCGTAGAAGTCTGGAGGCGGCTGAGGAAACTAGCTATGCATGGGTTCATCCTGCATCGGATCGAACTCTGGCTGAGGCAGAGAGTGTGGTCCATCCTGCGGCGGGAGCTGAGTGAAGGGAGGAGCGTCGTTCTCGGTATGGACATGCTCTAATGGAAGGTTCAGAAGCTTCCACTCAAACTCTGCCCGACATTGTGCATCCGGGTCTATCGCCAAGTCAACAATGGGTGTGTCAAGTTCCAGCTTGGTCTGCTAGGCCCGGGGGAGGTTCATGAAGGTGACACCACTCTTCACATATAGCCAGTGGTATACGCCCGAGACATTTGTAGGCTTGATAAGGTGGTAGCAAATGTGGTTGACAGTTTGAGAATATGCAATTATTGTATAATGACTTGTTAGGATTGGGTAAAGTAGCTAATTTTTCTCTTTTTTGATATGGAATCCAAGAGCATGAATTAGAGCTTCTAATTGGGGTTATGATTTGATAATTTCTAGATGAATGTGATGATGTTGAACTCTTTGTCATGTTTGTTTTAAGGTAGAAAATAGGAGAAGTTATTGAATGTTGAACTTTCTCGAATAATCTTAGTAAATGGATAGATTGGTTCGAAGCATAAACATTTGGATTATTGTTTATAAGTGTTACCAAACTTGTTAATTATTCATACTTAATGTCATTAATGGGATATCTTTAGGCGTTTCTCGAGTAAAAGAGTCATTAGTGAGGTTTATATAAGATGTCGAATTCACTCTTGTAAAGTACTATCAAAGAAGGATAGAAGATTTATCTTCACAACATGTAGTTAAAGTAGTGAATAGGTCATGGACTCAAGGATAGATAAGAGGCTCGGAAGTGGAAATCAATTGTGCTTAAAACTAAGATTAGCAGCTAGAGTTCATTCTAAAAATCAACAACAACCCATACATAATCTAAGATGGAAAATTAGAGAAAAGTAGGGTTTTTCTGTAAAAAGTCGAGCAAAAAAAGTATGTGAAGGAGAGAGAGGATAAGATGCAATTAATAGTACAAAAAGTCAAAAGGTGATTCTGGGCAGCCGTCTGTCGCGACAGACAAGGGTGGCTACTCTTCATTGCTTTCTTCTTCTTGTCTAAGTCTTCACCATCTCTTCTTCAAGTCTTCGAGTCTTCAATTCTTCAAAAGTTAGTTTTCAAGGTCTTAAAATCTTTAATCAATTGCCTTGTGACACAAAATTCCCTTGAAAAGTAATAAGAGCGCAAAGGTTGCTCTTAATTCTCCTAATAGAATTTCAAGGTAAAATAGAGGATCAAGATCAAGCACAAAAGAATACAAAAGTAAGTCCAAAAGTTTCCAAAATAATCACATAAAATGGACACATCACCATTCGAGGTTGAGCAACGAACTGGCCACAACTCGGGCGAGTATAGAATTTTGGATGAAGAGGATGGTGAAAATACGGATGAAAGGGATGGTAAAAATTCAGATGAAGGGGATTGTGAAAGTAGGTTAAATGATGGTTGAACACATATGTAATAATGAAAGATAATGATGATTCAAAGGGAGAATTGTTACGAATTCCACCTATGAAATTGAAGCGCACCCCTTGGAAACATTTTCATGGCTGCACTCTAGGTGTTAATATAACGTAATCCATTTTTAAAACTCTCAACATAGTTTATGATCCCGCGACTCGAGTCTAGCAGAAGATTCGAATTTATAAAAGTACATTAAAACGGCGGTTAGATTTAACCCATGTTTTTCCTAACAATCGACGATGATTTAATTTTAATCCCTGTAAAATGTACATAAATAGACAGCAGTTAAAGTCAAACTTCCGTCCAATGGAATTCCATCACCGTCCAACTATTTGCCATCATCCCAAGCCAAAGATCCGATATACGAACATGTAATCCGAGCATGAAATTGTAACGCCACGCAACTGTGTCGTTAATGGCTAAAATTGCACTAATGAAATTGTGACAAGTTAAAATGATCGGATGAATTATATAAACTTAATGCTTATAAATTGATGTACGCTAATGTGTGTGACTATTTTGGTTTATTTCACATTGTAAATTCTATGTGGCAATTACATACGTCTAGCTACGTGCTCATCTATTCTGTTCAGAGTGAAATTTTCATATTGATTTCCTGATTATTTTTACCACTGTCTCCACCAGTGTTCTCCCTCCGTTACACTAAAATTTGTTTAATTACTTTTTAAAGTTAAATTTTATAAACGTTAACTCTAAATTTCAACATATATATACAATAAAATATCATGTGAGACATTGAAAGATTTATTTTAACATATAATTTTATAATATTAATTTTTATGCAAAAATATTATATGTATAGGAATATTAACGGTCAAATATAATCATTTATAGTCGTGAAAAAATAATTCAACATTTTTTTTATTGGGACGGAGGGATTACGTACTATAGGGAAAAAACACTAACTAAAATGAGTGGGAAATAAACCACACAAGTTCTAATTCACATGCACCATACACCAAAATTGAAGTTGTCACCATTTAATTTGACATTATAAGTCTAACCTGCACTACTTCCTTTCATTTCTATAAGTTTGATATATATTTTTAATTTTATTTACTTAAATTTAATTTTATCCCTTCATTTCATTCATCTTAAATCTAAATACCTAAATTTATAGGGCCAAACCCATAAAACGGAGGAAATACATTCCAATCCTTCTCGTCACCCACCTCCCTATCCTAAATACTCTATGTAATTATACGTCAAACATTTCTCTTTTTTATATAATAACATTGCTCCTTCACTCATTAAATATATTGTTAAGTATATATGGACTAACCTACAGGTAGACAAAGGTTAGTCCATATATAATTAAATATGGGATCAGTCCATATATTGTAGGAAGGAACCTCAAATTTTACGAAGGTTAGTCCATATATTGTTAAAATATACTCCTGCCGTCCATATATGGCTTCACCATTTATTCCGGCATTGCTTCCCTTCTTCATTGCCGTCCACCGATGTTAGGTAAGCCTAAATTCATTTGATTGAACCCTAATTTTTGGAGTATGATGTGCACCTTTATGCATGCGATAATCAATGCATTTGACACATTTGTTAATATTTTTTGTTTGGTTGATTGTTAGTTTCAGTTAGGTTTACACGACAAAGGGTTTAGATGACCATTATAGGTTTTCTTGTCTAAATCCTGAGTTTTGTAGATTTAATTGAATCTAATGGACAATTTGTAATCATGAGCACCTAGATTTTCCTTTGTGAGCATACTATTAGGTTGCTCGTGAGTATTTTGACTTATTTTCTAGATGGCCATCTGCGAGGGTGGTAGAAAATATTTGAAAGTCATTCACAAGAATGGTAGAAGATATTGAAGGCCATTTCGCGAGAATGGTAGTCAATAGAAGGTCACAAACCAAAATGCATGGTAGTAGATGGAATTGAGAAGGAAAAGGTGGAGTCGGAGTTCAAAAAGGTCATAAACGGAAAGCAACGTAAATCGACCAAACCAGCAGGCATACCGGCACGAGGCCAACCCACCTAGCACGTCCCGTGCCAGCCAACACGGGTTATGTCACACCCCGTGCGCACCGGCTAGCCCGTGTCTTCCAATTTTCTAAGTATGGATGCAGACCGCACTATTTCACAAGGTCCGTATCGTTTCAAGTCCCATATGCAAGACCAGTCCACGGGGTGCAAATCACGACATGGTTAGCGCCGTTAAACTGATCAAAAAGTGCTTACAGCTGATGGGCAGCTCCAAACAACACGGGGTGCACAATCAAAAGTTCAAAATGGGGCACCAGCCAGCGGCCCATGCCAGACCAAGCAGGCCATGCCAGCATGAGGCTGCACGAGCCGTACCATGACATACAAACCCCCGCCAACATGAGGCTTCCATCTAGCACGAACCGTGCCATTTTATGCTGGCC
>JAULKM010073045.1:0-11879 GCA_032355605.1 Rubia tinctorum
TGTGTACTGTTGATGTTTTTAAATTTTGATATTGATGTTTTAAATACTGTATTTGATGTTTCTCAATGTAATTGTCAGTGATGTTATGTGTGCTTTTGTGATGTTTTAATTTCAGATATTGATGTTTTAATTACTATATGTAATGTTTTATGTTTATTTCACAAGAATGTTGTCCAAGTCAGAACTCTACGATGTCATTGATGAGATATTAAACAAACGCTATGAGGAATCATGCTCCCGAAGGTGTTTCCTTGAACAGAGGATCAAAAATTGACCTTTGATCATTGCGCTGATGGAGTATAACAACCATTCTTTTAAAAACCAACAGGATAGAAGGCAAGTCTGTGAATAATTGAGCTACGAAGGAAAACAAACCGGGAAAAAAATTAAAATTTGATTTTTGGGATGTATTGTGCGAGAATGATATTTTATAAATATTGCTTTATTTATTAGATCCGATACTAGATTAGTATTGATGTTTTAGGCTGATTTGAATTTTTTTCTTCAATTTTTATGTTAGCAATTTTTAGGGCATTTGAACCCTTTTGTACTGAATGATGTTTAATGGTTTGATAGTTATGGAAATTCATATTTTCACAGGATGATGTAAAACTTACATTAAAGGTTACTACTTTTAAATGCTAATTTGATATTTTTTGCCGTGCCAGTGACGATTCATTTAATTAATGCAATTTTGAATTATCAGTGTTTGATATTTTATGTCTCGTTCATCGGTAATGTACATAAACTGATATGTATCATCTTACATCTTTAAATTATCATGTAAACAAATAATAATAACATCAGTAATAAAAATGGAACGTCAAAATAGTTTTTTTTTCAAATGCAACAACAGTGGAATGTATATTTTCAACACTATTTTGAGATACTTACTATCTTAAATTTTGAATTTTTAACTTATATTTCCTTTTTGATGATGTGTCAGTTTTTCATCATGCCATATTAAAAATCGATATTTATGTTTTATATTTTTTAATATTAGATTTTAATATTATGTCTTCTTTATTTTTCAACTGTGTGAATTGATGTTTTAAATATTAATATTGATATTTTTAATGTTTATGTTTGATTTTTTTGTTTAATGTTTACTTATTTAAAATTTGATGCTTATTTTTAGAGTTTTTATTTGATGTTTGACTGTTTTGATGTGTGTTTTTAATGTTTTCATTTGATATTTTTGTTATTTTTATTTGATGTTTGACTGTTTTAATTTGATGTCTATTTTAGTATATTATTTAATTTGATGATTTAGATTTTTTATTTGATGATATTTATTTTTATTTTGATGTGTTATTAGTTCGATATGAATTAGAGTATTAGTCCAATATCAACTCAACAAATTTCATTTTTAAGCCCAAAATAGTTGATTTTGACCCGTTCAACCAAGATTCATTCCGACGAGTACAATCTTACCGGAATCCGACCCTGACAACACCGACATTCTGCAAATTATCATCGACGAAAACTTATATCAAATACAGTTCCCAAAGGAAACAATAGAGTCGATTCCATTTACCTTTCTTTAACTAATAATTAATCAAACTAAATGGCACTGAGATTGAGGAGCACACATGCTGTCACTACGTTCGGAGGTGAAGCAATTGTTTGTCTGTAATCAATCATCACCAAACGCTATATTTCATATATAGAATCACATTGGATACAACCCTACTTCATCCTGCTCTTCTAGGTCTCAGACACTATTGGCGTTGGCCCAATAACTACGCAAGTGCCGACTGCCTATGATTCCAGATTTTCTACAATCGAGAACAACAAACGAATCGGATGTTTCGTGAATCCGAAGCCGACATTCTGCAAATACTCGCTCACAGCCTTTGCGTCTGATCAAACTTTCTGGTTTCTTGTGGTTGAAGCATCGGTTGAATCCGGCGATAGATTTCCAGCTAACTAGGTTTTGAGGTTTTCGATTTGTTTCTGCGAATCTTGAAAACCTCCATGAACGTAGCAAACACATGCTAGATCGACGACGGAGAGGCAGGCGGCGATGACGTAGAAGGCTAGAAGAAGGAGAAGAAGGGTTTCTGTTGTTTTTTTGTTTATTTGCAGTATGGTCCTCCATTTTTTCGTTTTTCATTCTGGCATCGAAAATAAATAAATTGTAATTTAACTACCGAATTTGATTTGCCATTCCTCTATTTTCACTCTAGTCCATGGTCTTACGGTAAGACGGTCTCGCAGGAGACGTACTCCAATATAATATCCTTGCCATGTGGGAATAAAATGATACCATGTCATCATCAACTCTCTAGCGTAGTTTTTTTAATATGGAGACAATTTTATGTTACATCGATTAACGGTTAAAATAATTATGAAAATTATTGTTTTAAGAGTTTATAAGGTTCAATTATAAGTTTTTATTGCAATAAATAAATAAAGACTACTAATCACCACATTAATTACATCAATTATAAAATGACTTTATCGATCAGTCACTTGATGATTTGACTTAATCAATCAGTCACTTGATGATTCTATTTCTTGATGCCTACAAAGAATTTATTGGTTGTTCCTCATATCATCAAGAATTTATTGTCTATTGCCAAGTTGATAAGGGATTTAAATGCTGTTGTTTCTTTTGATGACATTTCTTTTACTATCCAGAACAAGGTTACCAAGGAGCTCGTGGGCCAAGGACACAGTGAGGGAGGTCTTTACATTTTAGATTATGGTGGTGCTGCTTTAGTTTCTTTTGTTAATTCAAATAAAGTCAAAGCCTCTTTTGAGCTATGACATAGAAGGTTAGGACATGTTCCTTTTTCTGTAATTTTATCTTTAAATAAAACTGGTAGTCTGTCAGTTACTATTTGTTGTCAAAGTCTCATTTATGTTCTTCTTGTGAGATGGCTAAGGGCAAACGTCTTTCTTTTAATGACAATTTAAAATGTGCCCTACGCGTACTTGATTTAGTTTATTGTAACTTATGGGTATCTTTATTATGTTATTTTTATCGATCATCACTCTCGGTTTACTTGGTTATTTCCTCTACGACGAAATTCTGATTTTGTGGAGGTTTATAAGCAATTTGAAGCCTTTGTTGATAATCAGTTCTCCACCGCTATTAAACTTTTTCAGAGTGATGGTGGAACCCAGTTTTTGAATCATCTCATGCGATCTCATTTTGCATCTAAGGGCATTCATCATCAAATTTCATGTCCTTACACACCAGAGCAAAATGGTTGTGCAGAAAGGAAGCATCGCCACATCACCGAGACTGGTTTGTCATTGTTATTTCACTCCGGACTTCATCATTCATTCTGGTATGATGCATTTTCGACAGCAGTCTATACTATTAATAGGCTACCTACTCCGGTGTTATCTCGTCAGTCTCCTTACTCCATTATTTTTGGCTCTCCGCCTGACTACTCCAACTTTCATGCATTTGGATGTCATATTTTTCCATACTTGAGGCCTTATTTTGTGCACAAGTTGGAACCCCGGATTATGTCTTGCATTTTTCTGGGATACAGTTCATAGTACAAGGGTTATCGATGTCTTGATCCTCTTACCAAGAGAGAATACATCACTAGTCATGCTCGGTTTGATGAAACTTTTTTCCTGGTTCTGTTACAGATGCTTATTCACTGGATGTTTTAGCTTTTTTGAAGCTTTCTTCGGTTACTTCGGAAGTGTTTGAACCATCTTCCTCCTCGGAATCACCCATTATTTTGGATAATTTATTTTTGCGGAATTCAGTAGATTCTCCAGTAGCATCTTCAGACCAGCCGCCGTCGGCTCAACCTTTACTGGCCGCGCGTGGTCTTCACGCGCCCCGATCTACTGCGCGTGTCATACAAGGGTCGTCACCTCATCTCCCGCCGACTGCTTATTCTGGGAATCCACCGTCACTATCATAGCTGCTGGGAGTTCGGTCGTCCACTAAGACTAGTACTCACGCGCCGCCAGACAGCGCCGCGCGTGACGTCTACATTCCTTCCGCATCGCCAGTTCCGTCAGCAGCCACCCACTGCCCATCGTCTCCAGACCGGTCCCTGACGCCACTACTCAACATCTCCGATCCCACATCCAGATCTGTGTCGGCAGCCTCGCATCCGATTTCTTCTCCGGTTTTGGCTCCTTCGTCCCGGCATCCGATGGCGACCCGTTCTCACACAGGGTCTTTACGGTACAAGGATTTTTCAGATTATGATATTTCTGGTTTACTGAATTCTTTATTTGCAAAGACTGAGCCCCACAGTCATCGTTCTGTGGTCAAGGATCCTGACAGGGTTGCCGTCATGGATTCAGATATGGCTGTTTTACGCGCTCAACAAATATGGGAGCTGGTTCCTCGACCTCCTCGTGTGAATGTTATTGGTTCTAAATGGGTGTATCGTTTAAAGTATAAGTCTGATGGTTCACTTGATCGGTACAAGGCAAGGTTAGTTGCTCAAGGTTTTTTTCAGTTACCTAGTTTTGATTATGATCATACATTCAGTCCAGTTGTGAAAGCATCTACTGTTCGTGTTGTTTTGTCTCTTGTTGTCACTCGTAATTGGCCATTACGACAGATTGATGTGAAAAATGCTTTTTAAAAATGGTGTTCTTGATTCCCCGGTGTACATGGAGCAGCCTGCTGGTTACAAAGATCCTATGCGTCATGATTTTGTTTGCTGTTTGCTCAAGGCCATTTATTGAAACAAGCACCTCGTGTTTGGTTTCAATGATTTAGTTCTTTTTCGGTTGGCTTGGGTTTTGTATGCAGTTCTGCGGATACCTCCTTATTTGTTTTCTCACATGGTGCTTCTCTACTTTATTTGTTGGTTTATGTTGATGACATTATTCTTACCGGGAATGATGGCCAGCTCATACGCAAGTTCATTGCTCGTGTTCATCAAGAGTTTAAGATCACTGATCTTGGCACCTTACAATAATTTTGGGTTTGGAGGTTGTGCGAAATTTCGATGGCTTATTCCTTGGTCAAGCCAGATATGCCAAGGACATTTTATTGCGTGCCTGAATGCAAGAATCGGCGCCTGTAGCTATCCCTTTTGTAGCTTTTTTGCAGCTTTCCAGTACTTTCGGTAAACCATTCAGAAATTCCACTCTTTACCGTTCTTTGGTTGGTGCACTACAATATTTATCCATTGTGCGTCCCGACATTTCTTATGTTGTGAACACGGTAAGTCAATATATGCAGTCTCCCACTGATGACCATTATCAAGCTGTTACTCGAATTCTGTGTTATGTTCGTGGTACACTGCACTATGGACTTCAGTTTCACAAGACTTCTTCCGCTTTACCAGTTCTGGATTATTCTGATGCTGATTGGGCTCGTTGTATTGAGACTCGTAGGTCTACTTATGGTTATGCCATTTTTCTTGGTGGCAACTTGGTTTCATGGAGTGCTAAGAAGCAACCTAAGGTATCTCATTCTAGTTCAGAATCAGAATACCGGGATATGGTTATTACTGCTGCAGAACTAGCTTGGTTGATGAATTTACTTCGGGATTTGCGCATCACTGCACGTGCCCTACCTATTTTGCTGTGTGATAATAATAGTGCTCTCTTTATTGCTCAGAATTCGGTTTCGCATAAGAGAGACAAGAACATTGATATTGGTTATCATTTTATGCATGAGGTGGTGTCTTCTGGCAAGCTCAAAGTTACTTATGTTCCTACTGAGCAACAGCTTGCTGACATCTTTACAAAGGGTTTACCTCGTCCTCAGTTTGAGTTCTTATGGTCCAAGCTTTGCGTCGCGACAAGTCCCACGCTTCGTTTGAGGGGGGGGTAATAGAATATTAAATGAATTAGAATTAGGTTAAGAAAGGAATACTCTTTCTGATTGGTTTTGTATATATCCTTTTCCATATCTGCATCTGTCTTGTATACCCTTTGTACTCACTATATATATGAATACACACAGCCACAATCATGTGTGGGTTTTACATTCTATCAGCATGGTTCTTTTTTCTTTGAAATTGCATGTATGACCCAAAAAGAGTCCAATTCAAAAGTCAATGGAAATAGGTTAGAAAAACTGCTAAAATAACCCTATCTTTTGGCTGAAAGTGTAAATATAATCCTGCAAAACAAGAAAGCGCCAAAATAACCCTAACTTATTGATGTATGTACCAATGTAACCCTGAGCGCCATTGAATTTAATTATTAATGAGAAGTTATGAAATGATCATTTTGCCCCTGGATTAGAAAAAGAAAAAAAAGGAAAAAGACAAAAATGTCCTTGTGTTTTCCCATATTCTTCTTCTTCCCCATTTTCTTATTCTTTCTTCTTCTCGCCGGCCATTATCTTCACCTTGCAAGCCAACCCTCCCCTTTCGTCACCCCATCAATCCCTTTTCTTCACTCTTGTTATTCACCATCGCATGCCAACACCCACACATCGGCGTTTCAGCTGCCACAAGCAATTTCATCGTCGCCGCTGCGAGAAATGCAGTGAGGTTTGGGTTTGTTTTGGGATATGGTGGCCAGATCTCATCCGGGTTGGGGTGAGCAGTTGGGCGTTAGCCGTGAGGGGCTGAGTTGGGCTACGGGTTGGGCGTTAGCCATGTGGGAGGATTGGCCTGCAGCGGTGGGAGGGAGGGGCTGCGGGTAGGAAAAATGGTGACTAGGAAGGGAAAGGTGGGGTAGGGTTGGGGATGTGTTGCTGGTAGACAGGTAGTAGCTGAGAAAGATGAGTGGGGGAGAGGGTGGTTGGTTGAGGGGGAGGTTGAGATGCGTGGGCATGGCTAAGAATGTATGGGGGTGGCTAGGTGGGAAAGGTGGGTAGTTGAGATGAGTGGGCGGTAGCGAGCAGAGAGAAAAATGAGAGGAGAAGTGATGGCAACTGGGTAATGGCAGGAGATGATGGAGATGGAGGCAATTTAGGGTTTCGGGTGGAGATCGAAGATGGCAGCGAGGGGAGATAAGAAGGGGGGAGAGATGGTAGCGGGCGGGGTGTCACCAGGAGGTGGTGGTAGGTGGAGATAAAATGATGAAACTTTTCAGCTTAATGGGCAAGAGTATTTTAGACCTTTCACTTTTGGTCAACGACTAATTTCTTCAATCAATGCCGGATTTAGCAGGAGATATTATAACTGCACAATTCAACATAAAGTTAGGGTTATTTTGGAACTTTCTCATTTTGCAGTGTTATATTGACACTTTCAGCTAAAACCTATGGTTAGAAGAGTATTTAACCCAATAGGTTTTTATCTATATAGATTTGAACTCCATCTGTGATTGCAAACAATTCTCCTTGCACTGGATTTTATGGTTAGTAAAGGATTCACCACTTGTAATAGTAAGAAGAGTATGTCTTGCCTATAGCCAGTTGTTGCAATATGACTTGAAAAATGTTTGCACAAATTATAAGTGATTTTAGAATGTGTTCCAAATTCGACTTTTCAAATGTCATATTTTGAGTTACTAATGGGTTTGGGCTTATATAGATGTAAAATGAACTAGCATACGTTTAGACCTATTCTATCATTCCAAAAGTCAATCAATCCTATAATATGGGGTCCTGGCAAGGAACCCGTGTGGCAACCGATAGAGGCTGGACACATGTGTGGTTTATGATCAATTCACCTCATATCGTGATTATTAGCTTGGTTGTCTATTGAGCTAATACAAACATATTGTTCAACGATCACATATATTAGAGTAAAGTGCCAAAATAACCTTGTCTTTAGGCTGAAAGTGTTAATATAACCCTGTAAAATGAGAAAGTCACAAAATAACCTCAACTTTATGATATATGTGCCAATATAACCCTAGGAGCCATTGACTTCAATTGTCAATGCCGGAATTGATCAGCTTTTAATGAAATGATAATTTTACCCTTGCTAAAAAAGAAAAAATGATTAAATTAATAAAAATGTTGACCGCCGCCGCTCTCTTATTTCTCCTTCCCAATTTCTTCCTCCTTCCGCGCTGCGTTCTGAGTCTGATTCATACCCCGATTCATATCTCACTAGTGTATTATCAAAGATTTCTCTTCATTCAACAAAGGCAGATTGTTCCTTTGATATGCATGTTGTGAAGGCAGATTGTTCCTCTTATACGCACATGCTATGAGATGTAGTGTCAACTTTTCGGACAAGATTCTAGATAAAACATTTTTGAAATTTCTTAATTTGATTGGTCTGTACTCGATCAGGGATGTACGTGTTTGACTTTTGTGATTAGGGTGATAAGGGAACTTGATAAGACTCGGGTAGGTGGATACCACACACGAATTTTGCCGTGCCTAAAAGAGGTTATTGCAGTTGCTTATGACCCTCTCCACAAGGATAAATTGATGTTCTTAAAGGAGGATCTCTTTCCGATCTTCAAGAGGTAGAATGCGTATCCTTTGCATCACCCTTCCTACGACCTCAGGATCGAGAGCTGACGGATGCTTCTAACTACTACCCAAACAAATCTGTAGAATTAACTATTTCCATTATAAAAAAATGGACATGGATGGATAAGAATGAAACCAAAATAAAAAGAAATGACCACCCTAATGTTTAACCAAAATGAGAAGGATAGAACCAAATTAAAATTGGGCAAGTCCCACATCTCTGACTTTTCCCCTTCAACCAAGGGCCGGGCTTAAGCTATAAAGATGAGCATAGTTTGAGGCTATTTCCAAAGACAACCCAAGGCAAGCCATGGGGAACAAAACCACTCAAAGTAACTTAAAAAATGCAGTGATCGCATTCCTGGTTCCTCTGCCCTCAATCATCTTCTACCTCACCTTCCTCAATCAACACAATCACAATGCTGATAACACTCTGTGGAAATGGTGCTTCAATCACCCTCTTCTCTTGGCCAACGCCATGTTTTTCCTCAACGTCAACCTCCTTTTCTGGCTCATCGGCACCATCCAGTCCAGCCACTGGGTACCTCATTCATCATTCTTTCTCTTGAATCTTGTTTTTTTTTGTGGGCCTGAATGTCTGATTCCTTGGGTTTGTTGCAGATGATCGATCCCTACTGGACGGTCATCCCGGTTCTGTTGGTGCACTACTACGCAAGCCATCCATTGGCGCAGGAGCACAATGTTTGGAGATCACGGATGGTGACCCTTTTGACGTGGGTCTGGAGTATTAGGCTGTCGCATAACTACTTCCGCCGCGAAAACTGGGAATGGGGCGCCAGGGAGGATTGGAGGTTTACTGATATGAAGCAACAGTATGGGAAATGCTGGTGGTGGATATCCTTTTTCGCTGTTTACTTGTCGCAGCAGGTACCAATCTGCACATTCTTGTTAGAATCTCACAATAAGTTCCTATGAATATGAAAATCTCTACTTATGGCCAGTTGAATCTACTCTAATAGGGTATCAGACCACTGTCACTTGTTTGTTTCTGTCCACGATATGCGATAATGATTTCTGCTGAAGATTTAGTGTATGTGTGAGAAATGAACGTATCCAGCTTTAATAAATTTGGACTCAGATTCCAAAAGGACTGTATTCCAGTTTGTTGATTGCTTTAGTTACGGTGTTTTGGCACAAGTATAATCTGTGTGCTATGTCTTCTATCTTGCTAAGTTATTTCATTGTTGTAGAAGTGCATTTACAGGTTCATCTGTAAAACACTGCAATTATAGGAATTGTATGTTCGTCCCCTTGGGGATATCCGACAAATTGGAACGACACATAGAAAGTGCACATGAAAGTTACTAACAGTATCGAATAAATGAGGATGGCTTAGAAAATGGATTGAAAATATGTTTGTCTACTAGGCTTAATAGCAATTGCTTCTACACCTCTGACTATGTAACATATGTTTCTTGGAATTTACGAACTTGTTCAGTGATGGTAAAAGTTATTCAAAAAGTGACAGTTATCCTGTGAATTTATTGGCTGTTTAGTTCAGTAGCAGTATTTAGCTCTATCTGATGAAAATTAAAACTGCTTAGCCAGAAACCGAGTCAAGGTTCTGCTCCCTGCCTGCTTGGGCATGATCTCATTATAGGACCAACGAATCGATGGTTTTGGCTTCTTTCCAGCCAGTTGCTTTTACTTTTACTGGACTTTGTTTGCCTTTGTTCTTTTGTACAAGGGTATGTTGCTTAACTATGTATGGGTGTATTCATTTGTTTGGCAGGTCTTTCTCATGGGGATATGCCTGCCAATGTATGCTGTTCACTTGGAGAACAAGAAAATGAATATCTGGGACTTTGTTGGGGCAGCGACATGCCTATCCGGCATTGTAATTGCTTACTATGCTGATACCCAACTACATGATTTTGTGAGTAGAAATAACAAGCTGAGAGAACTGGGTGAGCCACTGGTGGCCAACCTTGATAAAGGTCTGTGGCGATACTCTCGGCACCCCAACTATTTTGGGGAGCAGTTGTGGTGGTGGGGACTAGTTGTCCTTGCATGGAACCTGGGATATGGATGGATGTTTGCTGGTGCACTCACCAATAGCCTTTGTTTGGCGTATGTCACTGTCCTCGTGGAGGAGCGGATGGTGAAGCAAGAGTACAGAGCTGAAGCATATAGGCAGTACCAGAAGAGGACATCGGTGTGGATTCCATGGTTCCCTTCATCGACGGGAGTCAAAGATAAGAATGCTTGAGTCTGTCGTGGTTTGTGTGCTCTGTTCTAATGTATGACTTTGCTCTACCATTTTAATTGATTTCCTGCTCAAAACTCATTTCTCGTTAGTATGGTCCTGATAAGCAGAAAGATATGTAAGATGGCTAAGTCATTTTGTATTTTACAGATGATGGTTAGCGTAACTGTTTCTTGGATTCTGTTTGTAACATTTCCTGGTATATGTCATTAAATGGAACAATGAGTCCCATTTACAAATCTTACTTCTCTCTGGTGGCACCGTTTCTACAAAAAGGAAAAATGATAGAGGTCAAAAGCCAAACATAATAATTAGACTTGCCTGTAGTTTTACTACTACAAAAAGGGCATTGAAGCACATTTTCTTATATAAGGTTTACCCCATAAATTGGGGTTATAAATGAAGGCGCTTCAGATCATCTATCTTATTTTAGTAACGTTGTAGACTTGTATATGTAAGTTACTACTAGTCTTGTAACTTTTCTGCTAAAGTTTACTTAGTTGTGGCGTTACATGTATCAGTACTCAGTGTGCTCTGAATTAAATTTGAACAAGCTCAAAATACTGGGAGGGATGCTGGGATGCTTCAACTTTTATTGTTTTAATTACTACTAATCTTGTTATAACAGAGAAATATACATTGTAATATCTCAGTTCCTGCATGAGAAATCTTGAGCAACTACTGCTCCTTGGACTAGTTCTATGACTATTCAAGATCCAACCATTCTGTTAGAATCTCTTCTTGCTTTGATGGCTTATCTCTGTTTTCATGTCTGATCTTTACTTATTAAGCAACAAAACATCTGTCAAAGTATGAATCGTTTGCATATCCTGATAACAACAAAGAAGTAAAATAGTTATTGCAATTTTGCCTATGTCTGATATATTTGTTGTGGGATAGCTGTGAAGTTGCCATTTGTCCCATATATCTTCTAACCATCAAATATTGGCTAAATTCTATAGGCATGGTTCAAGCTAGCATATGGTTTTGCTATGGTGTACTAGTGTATCAAGGTGAATGAGCATTGTAGTAAGCGCTCCAGATGTAGCTACATGAACTTTCTTCTCAGCTTTGAGATGTTTGTCTGAATCACCACCCACAATCTGTCTACAAACTGGAAGTAAGCATGTCTCCATTATTTCTTGAAGGTGAGGATCCCGCAAACTGCTGAAAATCCAACAGCAAAACCAGGTCCTACACCAGCATACAGCCATAAGACATCAGTCTGTTTGCCAGCTTCATCATGTTGAAGAATAGAGCTTCCTTCTCCATCTGATGATTCATCTCCCATGCAAATGTTCGGAAGTGGCTCACCACAAAGGC